>OMLF01042861.1:16678-27267 GCA_900302615.1 Holocentrus rufus | reverse complement strand
GTAGAGAAAAGGTCTTTTTACCAATGCAGAGAGGAGGCGGGTAGTTCCATCGTCTGACGGTGCCTGGCATACAAGAGATGTGCGAGTTTCCCTGCAAGGTGCACACACACACACACACACACACATACACACACACATGTGCAAACACACACAAAGACAAAAGTCCAAGAACAGGCAATCAATTCATCTGCTCTTCCCATTGTCACTCATCTGTCGCTCCAACTCATTGAACCTGTTATCGGTCTCCACATGACTTCTCTCTCTGCTGCGCCCTAATGCTAAATCCATCTGAAGTGACAGAGAACAATAGAGCGGCGGCACCACAAGCATATCAAATGATCATACGGGGAGAGAAGTGGAGAGCGGGAGATTACAGGGAACCTCAGATTGATACACTGCTAAAATAAGCAGCGGGAAAGGGGCTGTTTTTGAAAAGTCCTCTGGTAGGATCCCTGGGCTAATTCTGTTCACAGAGAGAGCTAACGATTTTTGATGCAAAGACATATGAATAGACTGTCACAGCTGACCTTTGCAGAAACGCACGGATAGTCATCGTCGGAGGGATATTGGCATCCGCTGAAATGAGCCATCGGCGATTGGAGTTCAAAGTGAAAACGAGGACATGTTGTCTGAGAATGATGTCATCCCAATTGAAAAAAATGTACTCCTTTTCCCATATGTCACCTCACCAGTATTGATATTACAACGATTAATAAATGACCTAAGACACTTGCAAGTGGGTCGGATTCTGCATTTTAAAGTTCCTATTTTCCCGTTCTAATTCAAAGTTACAGCGTCTCATCTGTGATATAAAAATACTTCTTTAAATGCTTCTGATCGTATAAAAATAGATTTTCATGCACTTGACAGTTCCCTGGATTGTGGCATTATGTTTTTTCATGCCTGTCCTTTCATGCAAAGCACTCAAATGTCAGGTGTAATAAATTGCGAATTTGGTACTGAGTGTACTCTGGCACCAAACTGGACCGTATGAAAATTCAGAGCACAGTCTGAGCTCCTGATCATACATTCAAAGCGTCGCTTCTCACAGCACTTAGAGGATAATTTGGAACAGTTTAAGACCTATTTGAAATTTTCATAACTGACACCCAAACAGCCACGTGCCCTTTGATTATATGAGCAAATGGAAGAAAGAAATGCACTCTCATGATCAAAAGTGTCCAGTCCAGCTTATCAAGTAGCATGGAGGTAAACCACTCTATTGCAGACTTGTTTTATTTTTAGACATATATATAAAAGACACTTTCAATGCCATTCATCAACATTTTCCTCCTTGGCAATATGGGAGTTCTCACTTCTGTCAGCAAATGATCATTAACTATGGTTTCTTTACCAAAGGATCACTACAGTTGACTCTGTAGTGTTAAAGTAATGAGAGGAATAGCACAACTGCAGTACTTGTGTATTATGTTTTATAATGATCAAAAATTCTGTTCTATCTTGTAAGTGTAACTTCTCATATTTTTCAAATCTTATAGTTATTTTCATTTGGTATCATCATTTCTAATTTGATCGTCTTCAATACCCTTTAATATATTAACATTTTAGCTTTATATTTAAATGCTACACAGAATTACAACAACAGATAACAGATATAAGTGGACTTTTGGATATTATCATCACAAGTTGGAAAATACTGCAAACAAGAGTATGGAAGAAAGTTTTGTGTTGCTTTTAAAAATCCCGCAGTTCATCTTTTCATCATTTTCACTTTAATAAAACTAAGCAGCCTAGAGCAAAATTAGGTTCTGAATTTTTTATTTTGCTGCACCGAAGAAACCAAAGAAATGAACACTTTTATCTAACTATCCTCGGCTTTTATCTAAAATGACTGGCAACATGCTTGCCCATCTGGTCCACCGCGGTTTGTGTTACATTTTGATTTGTCAACCACTGTGAAATGTGATTACTGCTTGAGGAGACGACTGAAGACAAGCGAAGCTGACAGGGACGCGGAGTGGCGGAGACTGACTGACAAAAGCAGAGAGGCTTTTGAGAGTCTGCTCAGTACGCTTCCATTTAACCTGCGATGTTGAAACGTCGCCTGAGGGCCGAACTGTGACCTGGGAGGCAAATGTTAAAGGGCGTGGGCGCGGGAACAGAAGTGTATCTGAAAAGCGGGGTGTGTTACCTGTAGAGTGTATCCAGGTTCACACTGGAAAGACACCACGTTGTTCATCTGAAGGCGCTCCCCAACCTTGATGCCATTCATGGGAACTACAGGCTCTGGACAGTTGGTCAGTGACACCGCTGGGAGGAAAGGGAACAATGTAAGTATGGTGAAGAAAAATAGGACACAAAGCTCACAGGATAACATATTTCTATGTGAAATTAGAATTAAGGATTGTTTGAAACTGATATACTCTTAATTTTTTAACTTTTACTGAGAAATATCAGTAATAGTAAGTAAGATACTTACTGATCAGTAAATCAGTAAGTATCAATAATTACCAATTCAATTATAGTTTATATTATTGATAGCTAATCTCTTATTTAGCAGTGGGTATGGGGTGTATTAATGCAGCTGTTGATTTCAGGCCAGGTATTAGCTTGCAGTTCAACACTTGGCCTTGACTGAGTGCATACAAGAACATGGTGACTATGAAAGCCCAAAGGAGTTATATCTGATTTGCTAGCGATCTCAAGTGTTGGTTATTCCAATACCTGGTAGAAACTGCATAACACTCACTTTTGTACTCCAGTCTGAATCCAGCTGCAGACACGCTGATATCAGAGAAGAAGTGGAGGTAGAGTTGGTTGGAGGTGCTGTTGAGGAGAGCTGGGACCGTGGTGCCTTGGGGAGAAGATTAATAGTGGAGTTTAGCAACCCTATCTCCTGCATAGGTAGAGCACAATTATCTAACCGTATGAGCTACTGGCAAAAAGCCGAAAAAGCCTGCTCTTTTTACATTTCCCCCTATTAAAGTGTGTGGGTATCCGCGAGTGTGTCTGGGTGTGCTTGTGTGCGCACATGCATGAATGGCTGTGTGTGGGTGCATTAGGATAACAGGGGGAACAGATGCAGAAAAATGTGACCTACTTGCTTCCTATGAGGGTATAAAAGCAGAGGAAATTGTTTCTACAGGGCGAAGTGAGGAAGTACCCGTGCACCCACCCAAAAAAAAAAAAAAAAATATCAGGAAACTCCTCGCCACTGAGGCCTAACAACGCGATCACGTGGCTCGTAGATATCTCCTCCAATTGGTTGTTTGTTTAACACACATTTGCGCGGCTGGCATTTCTCTCTCGTCTCTTTACTTCGGGGCGCGATGTAACATTTACTTTTGGTCCAATTCCAAGCACAAACAAAATGAGAATCCTCAATTGCTGTGTCCTCACTTTGAGGGGAGAAACACAGATACTGTAAACAAGCGCTTCACTTCATCTCCGCACAGAAGCGGCTAACCTTTTTAAAAATGTGCAGCGATTCTGCCGAGGGGAGTGCAGACAGATTGAATTTTTCCCATGACTAAGCCACCTGCTTTTACGTACTTGGCGCTCCACTTAGCATTGTTGCAAAGCCAAATACTTGTGCCAAGCGAGATTTATGTTTTTTTAATTATAGAGTTTTACAAATTTGTGTTACCTGACATACCGTGCTCTTGGATAATTGATTACACATTCACTATGCTTTTGACGGCTACGATTAAGTGATTTTTAAATGCGGATTGACGGAAAGGGTTGAAGTGCTCAAAGCCATTGTAAAACCAATTGAACACATAAACAAATACACAAACAGGGTTACCTGAGAAGCTACCCAGCATGGTGTCAGTATTGTCCCCTCCGTCAAACACCTCCAGCGAGTCCCAGTTCTGCTCGGTGACGAAGCTGATCACCTGGATCTGAGAGAGGGACGAGACGGACCAGGCAGGAGAGGAAGGGCAAGAAAAGGGCGGAGGATGAAGGGAAAGAATTGAGAGGGGAAATGTGGAAAGCGGGGAATATATATAGGTCAAAAAATAAAACGAGGTTGAAGATGAAAGAGTGAGAGAGCAGGACATGAAGAGAAACGTGTAAGAAAAAATACAGTAAATGACTGAAAAGCACAGCATGACCATTCCAACCCAAACTAAACATGCTTTGGGGTACTAAAGATGGCTAGGCAGTGACATTGGTTTATAGAGTTCTAATCAATTAAAGGTGCAGTATGCAAAATTGAGGGTTGACTGAAGTAAAGACTGTTCAGATAAGTTGTTTTGTGAGTCTAAAGTGTCTTCATTTCAGCGCAATTTTCCATATTGCACCTTTAATTCTTATGTCAAAAAGTCACTAAAGAGTTGAGTCCCCACAGGCAACATTCTAGTTTGGGAAAGGTATCGCTCTGCGCAAAAGAATGACACCACATCATCAGCAATCCTCAAAAGTCTTTATACAATCAAGCTTTATTATATAAGATTGATGATATCAAGCTGTATTTCCTCCCTCTTGTCTCTTCTTTGTTCAGTGGTTTAGGGGAACAAAGACGAGTGCTTTGAAAGGATCAAATTACTGTTTATCTGTCTTTTTTTCTGATTATCCCGCTTGATGTAGCTGAAAGGAAGAAAAACATAAAAAAAGGCCCTCCAAGTTCGGAAATCTAAAGGGAATCCACGGGGAATAAAAGTCAAATTATCACTTTCAAATGTATGTCTGTCTCTCCTCTTTTTATTTTAAATGAAGGCTGTGTTGAAGTGGCTGGCTTTTGGAACTGAAACTTAGAAAACTGCGAGGCATTCACAAAGAAGGAAGTTGGATATTCTTCAAAGAGGAAAAAAAAACCGAGTGTTCAATTTGCTCAGATCAATACTGTTTGTGCTTCAAACACAATAAACGGCTTGGATAACATATGGTGTCATCTATCACTGGGTCACCCTCCTTAGCTGAAACTCATCCACCTCTTGTCTTTGCCATTCTGCTCTGTTCTCTCTACCTCGTCTGCTCCATCAGTCTACCGTCTTTTTCTTCCTCCCCTCCCTGTCCTCCCTCTTTCCCTCTCTCTCTCTCTCTCTGTCTCTTCCAACCTCCCTTTCCCCTCTCTCTCTCCCATCCATTCCTCAGCCCTCTCCTCCACCTCTGATAGTTATAGATCGGATATGAGCCAATTAAAGGGGCGGTGGGGGCTCTGGCACGTCCCGGGGAGACGAGGCAGATCACAGATTGATCTTTCATTAGGGGGCCGTGGCAAAATGTGCCGGCAAGGCACATCGCTCCTTTAAGTTCTCTTCTGGATCGTGACACTCCAATCTAATGTGTCTCTGCCTGCTGGTGGATGGAGGAAAGAAGGGGAGAGAGAGAGAAGGAGAAAGAGTCCGAGAGACTGAGATGAGAAGGTGTGGGGATAAGAATTTGGTTGCAGGGAGTGCAGGCACACAGCCGATGTGACAAACCCTCCTTGGCTATCATTTTACACTTTGTGAGCACAGGCAGGGGAGGGACCCTTGGTGCAGTGGGGAGGTGTGTGTGTGTGCATGTGTGTGTGTGTGCTTGAAGAATGTAAAAACTCTCATAGATCACAACCAAACTGCTCTCAGTTAGGTATGCAGCAGAGTGTCAGCATATCATGTTTGCATTTCTGTGTGTATGTGTGTGTGCGTGTGTGTGTGTTCTATGCTAACTGTCAGCTGTCTCCTTCTCTTGCTCTAATTGACCCCCAGCTATTCCCATGTTGGTGCACAGGGCAGCATGCTAAGTGCACCCATGGGCCAGCTCCTGTATTTGACCTGCAAGGACAGTCAGCTGAGGTGGAGGAGCTAATAGCTGAGGGACACCACTCGGGTCATTAGCCACAGTGGCTAAAGCATAAGCCCTAGAAACTTTTCCATCAGGCAGATCCACAGGGACCTCGACCGGGGTCCTGGTGGAGCTCCTGCATATGTGTATCAAAGAACATGCGCAATAAATCCACTGCAAAGAATGAAAAAAAAAGAAAAGAAAAGTATTTGAGGAGACAATTATACACCAGCTTACTTCAGGTTTGGGTAATTTGAGTTAGAATTCTGGCACTGGAATCTGCCACATTCAATTTTGACACTTGAGATCAGCCTTCTCCACAGGGATGAAAACATGGGCCTTGTCAAGGACAATTACGCTTATTCATGATATGAGAGCCTGAGCGTTTTTCTTTCTCTTTCTTTCTTTCTTTTTTTTTGTCTCTTCTATCATTCCACAGCTCTCCTGAACCCAATGAACTGTAAAATCCTCCCTGAGTATAGCTAACTCTGCTAATAAGCAATTGGTAAGCTGAAAACTTTTGACTAGACGAGAGATTGTAGGTCAGGACACGCAGCGCTGTGGGGAATGGGAGGCAAAGAGACGGCAGTCTGTCAATTCCCTGAACAGTCTGAACGGAGACTGAACTGAGGCTCAAAGGGCTTTAGAGGGGGGATCACACCAGTGGCTCGAGGTCAAAATGGAGAGCCTGGCCTCTTTGTGGCTCGTTTTCAGAAGTGTCATGATTGAGGCGCGCTTCATAAACAACAGACATGTGAGCATGTGTCAGTTACACTGAGTGAACTGTATTGTTCTTAATGTGACCAAAGGCATATGACCAGATGGATTTCATGCCTATTGATCTAGAAAATCTTTACAATCTGGTCACCCAGTAAACATTAAAAGAGAGTTTCAATATTTTGAACCCATATGGCAGAGAGGTTGTCCTATAAATGATTACAAACAATATTTTAATATGCCCTGCGTTGAAATAACCGAACTGATCCTTTAATTCCAGGTAAGGGGAATAATATAGGGAGTGTAGGTGATGACTGCAAACAAGCTGGCATCTGGAATATTAACTTCAGCTGTTCAAACCTGGATTCCGGATCCCTCTGGAACGGTGATCTTCCAAACACAGTTGAGGCTGTTGAGGTAAGGCTCAGGGAAGCCAGGAGACAAGATGGTCCCAGTTCGCTGCGTCAGATTCCCTCCACATGGCACTGCAGGGGGGGGGAGAGGAAGAAGAGGACAGTGAGTAGAGGACAGAAGATACAGGACAGTCTGGTTGGCACTGCACTGGAAATATTAAGAAAAGTTGGAGTGTGGAAGTGAAAAACACTGACAATGAGAAATGTCTACTTATTTCCAGGGCAGATTCACTGTTTCAAGGACTTACAATCACCAAACAAAAAAGCATCAATATCTTGAGAAAAGGTAATGAAGGGCAAGTAACTTCAGTAGCATAATAAAGTGGAACAACTGAGGGTTTTTAGTTTTTATTATTTTTTTCTTGATGCATGACTTGTGTAAGTTTAATGGCACACTTGGGCTCATCTACCTGGCTGAAATAAATACAAATATACTACATACATGTACACACACACACACACACGCACACACACACACACAGTGTAGGGGACTCTAAAGGAGTGTTTATAATCTTCAAACACTGTCTTCGCAGCTTGTTCTGCTACATTCACATCTGGTGACAGCATAGGAGCATCTGCCACAGCTGTATTTTTTGCGAGTGCGTGTGCATTTGCATGTGTGTGTGTACTTGTGTGTATGTGTGTGTGTGTGTGTGTGTGTGTGTGTGTGTGACCCTAAGCAGTGTATGCCACCTGTGTGCCGCATGGTTGAATTTTGGTGTATCGCTACAGGCAATGGCTGGCAGCCCGCATCTGTCTGGGAGTAGCTAGTTAGAGACTCAAAGCATCGAGAGAGAGGGAGAGAGGGAGAGAGAGAGAGAGAGAGAGAGCGAGCGATGGAAGGAGAAAGACAGACACCCAGGCAGACTGAAAGGCTGTTGATGTTTTACCTATGCAGCTGGGTATGGAGCTGTTCCACTGTGCCAATGCATTGGGAACTGTCAGACATTCAATGGCGCTGGACCCCTCCAGTATGTAGCCCGGGCTGCACTCAAAGCGGATCACCGCCCCCACAGCAAAGTTGTTGCCCATGCGGCGGCCATTTCGGGGCTCAGGCACCGAGCTGCACTGGGTGGCACTGGTCCTTGGCACAGCTGTGGAGAGAGAAAAGAGATTCACTCCTCTTGCATTGTAAAGTAATAATCTGTGACATTTCCATTTGCTGCTCTTTATTGCTTACTGATGTAACAACAGAGGGCCAACCTATAGCTGTTTCATGAAAGCTTTTACATGCGCTGCTCTAAACACCGATGTCAGGCAGGTCTTTCCTCTGAAAAATCCTACACAGGACATGATGTATTTTACAAATGTTATTTAATAAACAGAAGCAGAACTGGCTAGTTAGCATGAGCACCAATAGCCCCCATGACTGAAAAGACAGGGAAAAGAGCGCCACCTACAGAAACTCAAACTTCATCAACAGAAAATCCAAGGGAAAAGACGTCCTGATATTGGACACTAATTTGCAAATAATCTTCGGAAAGTGCAATGCAAAAAATATGACTAATTACCACTTCAGAAGGGAAAAAAACAAAGAATTTCTCATTTTGAATGACTTTAATGATCTGTGAAAAGCTACTATGGGTGCCAGTTAGTAATTAGGGGAAAATTGTTAGTATGAGTTTATTTTTTTCTCCTCATGATCCATTCAGGTTATAAAACAATAAAAATATATAAATAAAAAATAGAAAATAACATAAAAAAGGAAAAACATGACTTATTTATTCATCAAACTTGCACCAGAGTTGCCTTTGCCTTAGGATATCTGTAGCAAATGGCATTTCTGGCACAAGTTATTGTTTAAGGAAAGTAAGAAGCAATTCAAGGGAAAATTCCCTCTCAGGGGGGAATAGAGCAGAATCAGGAGCGGAGTGCAACCTTTTTAACAGTCTGCTATATTTTCCCATGTTAATGCTCCAGGGCACACATTTGCACTTCTGCGCATACACACACAGACACAGACACACAGGTACACGCAGCTGAGACAGGAGGCTGAAGGTGAATCCTCGCGAAATGACTCTACATGTCATCTATTATGGAGGGGAACTGGGGCTGCTGGAACACTGAGAGAATCCAAAAGTAACAAGGTTAGAGGAGGATTTGTGTGTGTGTGTGTGCGTGCGTGTGTGTGTGTGTGTGTGTCTTTCTCACTCACCCTGGTACACCAGGTGGAATCCTCTAGAGCTGGCTTGGCCTTTGGAGGTGAAGCGGATCAGGATTTGGTTGGAGGTTGCTAATGGCAAAGACTCCCCTATAACAGAAGTTAAAGGCACAATTTGTCATTTTTTTTAAAGGCTCTGCCTTCACCAGACTAGATGTCTGTATTTTTGCTAGCAGACCATCTTATGGACAAACCACATAATAACAGTTTGCTGTGTTCCTCTTCAATTCAACAGAATGAATCTGCACCAGTCTATTACTACCCACTTTCATAAGTGTGAAGGTTAGTGGACAATTTTAGATGGACTCTAGAGGTTTCCTATGAAGGTCTCTCAAAAGGATGGGCTGCATGCCTTGAAACTGTGGGCAAAAGACTCATATTGTTACTATGCACTCACAGTCTAGTTCAGTGCAATCCCTATGTGCTCCCTGTATTAAAATTCAAAAAGGCATGTGGTTGGAAAACTGCTAATGATGGTATGAAAGCTCAAGAGGACAGAGCTCTATGGATATGAATAGATACAGACCCTGTCCATCCACAGCATAGCAGAAGAGTGTGAACTGAATTAACATGGAGAGAGAGAGAGACCCCAGATTTTAATGAAAAGCTGCAGTGAAGGCTGGAGCCGTGTTACTGTGGGTGATGACAGGCTTTTCACAGCCAGACCTCTGTTTAATACTTAACTTGCTCATAAGGCTTTATAAAGGCATCATAAGTGAACTATGAGATTCATGATGATATAATGACTGTAATTTTCTGTGCGATGATTAGATTTTAATAAAAGCTTATCTGTGCTTCTAATGGACGTGTAATTTGCCTGTAATGTAACACAATGTTCTCCAAGTAAAGTGTTACCAACATTTATAATCTCATATGGAAACTATTTAAAGCCGTAGTAATCAAAATTGCGGAGGGTCGTTTTAAGTCAGGACCATTTAGTCAACTGACAAAAACAGTGGAATAAGTAGTAATTTGATGGTCCAACTCCCTATTTGTTTATTTATTCAAAGCTGCACTAAGTGATTTCTGACCACTAGATGGTGACAAAAACAAACTCGATTTACAAATAAACAATATTTCCCCTCCTCCAGAGGTGCAGATCGCGTGTAGAAACTGAAAGTAAAGAAAAAACATGTTTTTGTTGGAAACGAGGAACATTTTAGGAACATTTTACATTTTACTTACTACATTTTACTGGAAACAAGGAACATTTTAATATGTGGATTACTTCGTCTCTAAGCTGCAGTTCAAAATGTGGTGAAGGTGCAGACTCTCAGCTACAAGGTAAGATTTGAAGGAACTTTTACTGTCGCTGCATTGCTGACTTGTAAAGCTGTTTGGGGCTCAGAGCGAGTGATTTCAGTGCTTTTTAAATTGGATTTTATATGGTGCACTTGCATTACTGAGATTTTTTATAAAATACTGCAACATATATAGAAACAATTAACCTAACTGCAATATGTGTGCCAAGATGGGCCTTTGATGAAACAGATATTTACAGTGGTACATTAGAGAGGAGATCAAAAAGTTTCACAATAGATATTCAAAATACATTAAAAAAGAGAAAA
>OMLF01042861.1:0-16658 GCA_900302615.1 Holocentrus rufus | reverse complement strand
CAACTGACAAAAACAGTGGAATAAGTAGTAATTTGATGGTCCAACTCCCTATTTGTTTATTTATTCAAAGCTGCACTAAGTGATTTCTGACCACTAGATGGTGCCAAAACCACAAACTCGATTTACAAATAAACAAAGCCACTCTTATTTCCCTTCCTCTACACGGGCAGATCGCGTGTAGAAACTGAAAGTAAAGAAAAAACATGTTTTTGTTGGAAACGAGGAACATTTTACTTTGGCAAAACTCCTGTCGGAATACTTGGATTACTTCGTCTCTAAGCTGCAGTTCAAAATGTGGTGAAGTTGCAGACTCTCAGCTACAAGGTAAGATTTGAAGGAACTTTTACTGTCGCTGCATTGCTGACTTGTAAAGCTGTCTGGGGCTCAGGGCGAGTGATTTCAGTGCTTTTCAAATTGGATTTTGTATGGTGAGATACTGAGATTTTTTATAAAATACTATAACATATATAGAAACAATTAACCTAACTGCAATATGTGTGCCAAGATGGGCCTTGAATGAAACAGATATTTACAGTGGTGCATTAGAGAGGAGATCAAAAAGTTTCACAATAGATATTCAAAATACATTAAAAAAGAGAAAATAAGAAACAATATACAATATAGATGAGAACACTCAATTTAAATGATAAATGGGCCGGATGCCATTTAAGTATATTTTTAACTTATGTTTGAAATGATTAAATTCATTATTTTATTTTATTTCCAAAGGAAGCCTTAACCATTGAAGCTTCAAACAATGCTTTAATGATATTTTATTCCATGTTTTTTGTGATTTGAGGAACACATTTTTGCAATTTCAATGATTAAAAATAGCATATTTGACTACTGATATTACTGCTCTCTTACCTCAATCAGCTCATAGTGCAATTAAGCATAAGCAGAAAGGCCCTTATGATCTATTTGCTGTTGTGGAAAACTGTTTGCTGACTGACACAGAACATGATACAAAGTGCAGGCATCTCTCTCTGTCTCTGCTGCTCTGTCTCTCTCTCAGTGTGCTGCTGACTGGCTCTCTGCAGTGGATCTCATTACTCTGTGTCCGCTTGCTGTCACACTGTAGTGGGAGGCAGACATGCTTAACCCGGAGGCAACATCTGTGTGTGTGTATGTGTGTAGTGTGTGTGTGCTTGTGTGTGTTTGTTTATCCTGTGCATGCCATGTGTTTGCTTATGTTTTCGTGTATACATCTACTTGTGTGCCCTTAAGTGCGGTGTCCCAAGATAAGTCCTGTGGCGCAGTTGCTTAACGCCGTCGTCACCGCGATTGCTCGAGTTCCGCCACAGGGCCCCTGGGGCATGCTGGGTAGTTTATTAGAGGAAGCCCATGCTGTGAGCTGTCATGGTGACAGTGTTTCATAATTTGCTGTGCGGGGCAGGTATTCATCCAGACAGATCAAACAAGGTGTGTCAGCACGTAACTCATCAGTCCTCTGGCCACTTTCCAACTCCAAACCCCAATGCCCTTAACATTATCCTCTATGCTGGTATGTGAATGATTTATTTTAACAAGGACAGATACAACTTTGGGTACAAGTTTATATTTAATAGTAGCTGATTGTCAATGGCAATCAGTGGAGAAGGCTAGTTCACATAATCATAGGTGTAAGGTACAATTACTGAAGGGCAATTGGGGCAATGTCAGGGATTAATGGAGCAGCTGCTTAACTACAAAGCAAACAGGTTCAGATTGAAAGAACAGGTTTAGATAAAGTGAGGATTATGGGAACGGCAGAGCACAGTTTAAACTTTATGAATGAATGCACCGCATTTGCTCAGTGCAAGTAATATGACATGCATAGATGTTCGCAAGAAAGCTGGTGAAATGGAAGTAAAGTTGAATTAAAATTGACTTTCCAATCGCACTTTAAATAAGGGCCAGCTGAGTAACAACAGCCATGTTTGAAATCAATTTAAAAATTAGCATTTAGATAAGTCTCCTTGATTTCTTGATTCAGTCCTTTTTGTCCTTTCCACCTACATCCTTCCTCCTGTGCCTGTTTGTTATCATTCCCACTTTTTATCAATGGTTTATTCAACTCTGTCTTTCCTCTGTTTTCAGTCTATTTGTCACCATTGCCGCCATTAAATCACAATCGAGGCCTTCAGTTTTCACAAAAAGAGTGATTGGTCTCACCAGACATGATAGACAGTGATGACAACAAGCTGCTCAACACTATATTGAGACAAGTTTGCTGAAGCACGCTTTTCAAGATCAGCTTAATTGCAGCCAACTGCCTTGTGTTTTGACTGCTGTGATTTCGCATGCTTGAATAATAATATCCTGTCATTCGCCAAAGTACACATTACTTTACTGTATATATATGGAGTATAACGACAAAGTGATTGCATATTTGAATTGTGTGGGTGAATTTCTTGCTGTATATACTTGGAGATACATGCATGTGCATTTGTGTGGGTGCAATTATGAGTTTGGATGCGAGTATATATGCGTATGGTGGATGTGTGTGTGTGTGTGAGTACACACTTGAGTATTATGCTTAATTCATGCTAGTTTTCCCTGTGTGCAACAGTGCTACTGTGTCAGTGTCTGTGTGGGCTGAAAGTGTCTTTTCCCTTGCCAAAGTGTGTCAGTTCTGCTCTGCTATGCCTGGTTAGAGAGCTCTGTGAACCTGCAGCTAGGAGCCTGCAGTTAATATACCTCCCTGTTTATTGAGCTGTAAACTGGATTTTCTGAGGCTGCCCTGGACACAAACCAAAGTAATCATTTTGCCTTTGTCAAAGCCAAAGGGCTAGGACAGGGTGAGATGGAGAGCTGCCCTGAACTCACACACCTTCTCACTTTTCTCCCCCTCTTGAAACCACAAACAGACCCCTTATTCTTCTGTAGCCCGCCAACACTTCTGCTGTCTGCAATTTCTCAAGTCTCCCCGTTCCTTCATCTTCTCACTTTTCTGCTGACCGGCTTTTCTTATCACTTTCTTTGCTTTATGATTTTCTTCATTGTTCTACACCATTTCTCTATCATATTTCAGTTATTTTCATATCTTTTGCGTGTGTATGGGTGTTCTTGTTCTTCCGACTCGGTGAAAAGGTGAAAAGTACAACACATCGAAAACATCCTTGAATATTATATCTTGAGAGTGAAGATTTCTTTCTTCCAACATAGAACTCCCTTTTGCTTGTCCTAACTTCTTTAAAGTATTAAGTTTAGAGCTAGAACTTGGGTTTAGAGTTAAGTATGGAATAACTCTCTCTAACCTTGACCCTTGGCAAGGGTCAAGGTTTAGGTTTTACATTTTTTTTCTGTTTCTGATGACCTGATGCCAGTCCTCTGTGGTGAAGGAGAAGGAAGTAGTATCGCCTACAAAAGGGAATTACAGTATATCCTCTCATAAATTAATGTGTCCTGCTTGGGAGTGTATGTTGTAACTTTAGAGGTTTTTGGGCCCTATAGGCATACATGTAATTTGCGTGTATGTGTGTGTGTATTTGTATTAGGTTTGAGTTTAGGCTAAGGCTCAGAATGTTGTCCATAGAAGGTCCTCACAAACACAGTAAGACAAACACATTTGTGTGTGTGTGCATGCTGTTCTATGTGACTGCATGTGTATTCATTCTTAATTGTTTTAATGAGTGCATGTGTATGCACACGAGGTACCTCACTGCAGGTGTACGTGAATGTGTGTTTCTTTGAGCCTGTCCGCCATTATGTTACCCTGACGACTTTTAAGTTGCTGTTGTCTCTGTTGAGTTGTGTTTATAGCTCTCAGGAGCCCACCTACGGCCAAGACAGCTTTGCCTGTGTCAGCAATTTGCCTCGCAGTTTAACTGGATTCCTATGAAAGGGATGGAGCTAGGACAATGTCTTATTTAGTCCCCTGTCATGTTCAAAAAACAACGGCTGGGAGATGAGAACAGTTAAATCATTGTTGTTCCTTTGGTACATGCTGTTGCTGCATATGGAACAGGAGTCGTACAAGCACGGCTGAGTTACATCTTCCTGTGGTTCATACCTGCTGAGACATTCCCTGTAGTGCTTATACAAACGTGTGTGCATGCAGGCGTGTGCGCACAGCTACCTGTGTGCGCTCCAGACAGCGAGCTGAGGACTCGAGAGTGCTGCGTCGCTCCATCATAGACCTCCACCACATCGTTCAGAGCCGTCTGGAAGAAGGCGAACTGGCTGAACACCACTGAAGAAGACAGACAAACAAAAAAAGGCACATCAGAGGAAGCTAAAACCCCTTTGGAAGCACAGCTGAAATTAGTGTCTGCATCCTTTTCCTACTGTCATATTTGCAACTGGAATCAAAGACCTTCAGATTGAGATGCATGAACCACTGAAGTGATATTAAAAACTTTTAAGTACTTTGGTGCCGCAGTATCGACATTTAAGGGATAATCCGCGAAGAGCTGGTCTTCTATCAAAAATGAAGACCACTGCAGAGGTGAAGAAAAAGGTTCCTCTGCAAATGTCATTATTTTTTGATAGAAGACCACCTCGGAGTGGATTATACCACTTATTACACGGCTGCCTTCCTACCAACATCAGTAGTAAAAGCAAAGAAACTACAGTACGTTATTTTTCGAGGGTGCAAGGTGCCATGATGTTTACATTTCAGGGCTGTCAAATAAGTTAGCCTACAACAGGCAGGCAGCTAGCTAGGCACTGATGCGCTGGTGACGCCAGAATTGGAGGAAAGTATCTTGTTCCACTTTTCCCTGTCTGCAGTGGTTTGAGCCCAGTAATGTAGTTAACAGAGGTTAATGATTGTAACATCTTTTTGACACCGAGAGTTGCCGGTCAGCTACTCAACTGACTTCTTTCTGTACATGCAGCTAGCTTGCTAACATTAGCCAACAACACACAGCAGCAAGGCTTCATTAAGCACATTAATTTAGAACAAACCGGTACAGTAATGAGGTCACAGCTTGACAACAGTCATGGCAACGGTCTTCTATTCAGAAATAATCAACTGACAAAATGCCATAACTGGCCAATCAGAGCTGAGTAGTCAAAACAGTTTAATAATGAAAGAATACAGACCTTTTTCACAGCTGCTATTTTGACATGAAGTACTAGGTAAACCCAAGTGTTAGTAATCACATTAATTAAGGTTCTTATCTATTTAGGCACAGAACCTTATTTAACATGAATTAGTAACACCTGTTTTTAACTACTGTTTCATGTTAAAATGGCTACTGTGAAAAAGGTCTATTCTAAGCTGTTTCAATGAAAATGTCTTTAAACACTGGGGGCAATACCACAACACAACTAAAGAATAATATTACACAAAAAAGATGAACAGCTCCATCTTGCTTTAATGACAGCAAATCTGGTATACAGCGTGCAGCCTGAGCTCTACTACAGTGTTTTCACCTTTTCTGTTCATATTGCTTGAGCATATTCAGTCCTTTGAGATGCAGTGTGTATCTGGGTTACTTGTATTAAATATTATTGGTTAAAGTTTGGGCTGAGAGAGAGAGATAAGAGAAAGAAGAAGAAAGTGGAACATAGTGTTATCCATTATTTTTAATGGCAAGGCCCTAGCTGCTGACTTATGCTTGTTCGACCATGACTCAGCAAACAGCTCCATCTGTATCTCCAACTCATATTCAGCCCCCCCCTCCTCCCGCCACCCCCCATTTTACCTCCTCTCTTTCACTCTTTATCTATGTTAAGGGAGTCAGTGGATGCCGTGGCACCCATCCTGTCCTCTCCATTGAGGAAAATAGCCTGTCGTTAGGGCGGGTGCGCATCAGCTTAATGGGAACCGGCGGGAAACGAGGCGAAAGGGTTTGTGGTTCCACACGATAAAGTGTGTTGCCTCGGGCTTCGCTGTCATTTGCCAAGAAAATGCAAATGCAGGCTTTAATTATTTCCATTTCCTCTCCCGCTTTGACTTCGCTGAGTGAAATATGTTGCCATCACCGTCCGGCAGGGATGGGTGCCCGGTAATTTTGGGACAGTGCCGGACCTCCGAATGGGCGTCATGACCTCCGCATTAAAAATGATCGAGGTGAAGAACCCCAAGGCCACACACATGCAGGTTGTCACCATTTGGTGCAAATGAACAATGTTCAGACTTGAGCTTTCCCTTAGAGAGGCACTCTGTTGATACCTCATTAGGGAAACGGGGGCAAGAAAAAAAAAAAGGAGAACAGAGAGATACAGACAGAAACAAAGAGAGGCAGGGCGACGTAGTGGACAATTTGGAAAGTATGTGCACCATATGTTTATACCTGTGTGTTTTTTGAGTGTGTGAGCACAGCGTCCACTTTGGGACTGCTTTTGCTTTCCAAATATTTGCTGCTTCTACAATATCAGAGATCACATATTGGAGGGAACCTGTGACCTTTAAGATGGAAATGCCAAAAAGCAGTGAAACGCCAGGAACTCTGGAGCTTCCAGACAGCAATTATTTGCTGTTGTGAGTGTGTGTGTGCCTGTGTGGTTTGACAGACAGGCATATGCCTGGTATGTAAGATAGTGATCAAATTGCTCCACCAACGTAACTCGATGGCGTGTGTATAGCACTGAGACGGATATAGGAACTCTATCAATCACTCTGTGTGATTGGCTGTGTGCTGTTTTGCACAAATAAATGAAACCAGCTTCTGTTGCCTTCATTTAGAAGTGTCTGGTCCTAAGGCAAGCATGAAGTAAGACTTTGACTAAAGTGCTTTAATTGCAAGTGAAAAAGACAGTGTGTGGGGGAGTTTTTTTTTTTTTTTTTTAACATGTTTTGTACCAAGTTGTTTTCTCCTACGCACCTGTCACAAGGAATATTCAGGTGTGAAAAATGAAAAAGCCCGACTGCTTTTCTTCCTTCTTTCAGTATGTCTTGTTGTACCCATACTGAAAAGCTATGTAGAATATAGTGAAGTGAGAGCTGAACACAGCTTGACTCTGATAAAGATGATTTGTTTATCAAAATGTTAATTGTCCTGCACACATACAGTATACTCTCTTAGCTCTTACAAGTCAACTCTTCATGACCTCATAACTTTTGCTTGTGCATGGGGAATATATTTAAAAATGACATTTAATATAATGTAAATAAATCTGATAGATCTTGTTACCAGACCATTTTGTAAGGTTTTCTCAAATTGCTGTCACACCATATATTTTGTTCAAATATTAACACTGTATACTTCAAAAATACAGGGTGGATGTCTTTTAATAACTAATACTAGGTTCTGACTAAATAGCATAGTCCTCTGCCATTGTCATCAAAGCTAGTGCTTTAAGTAGTGCTTTGAAATATTTTTCAACTGAATTCGAACAATTCAAAGTTATTATGTGGTTTGTCTGGTGACAATTGATGTCTGTAACTGTGTTTTGTTTCATGTGTTTCAGCTGCAGTTTCCAATGTTTTTTAACATTATTGCATGATCTTAGGATGCTGCTGAGGGTCAATTGTTGTCCTGAGTGTGAAAGAACTATCCCATCACCAAACTGCAGTTAAATTTAAAGTTTCCAAGGAGGCAATACAATGTACACTGGAGAGATTCTCAAAAACTAAGTCATTTTCGTCTAAAGCAACGCCAAGCTAACCTAAGACAGGCCAGCATATTAAGGCAACATGTTCACGGTGCAGATCCTACATCCCAGATTGAAGCCTCATGACAAAAGTATGCCCAGTTAGTAAAAAAAAAAAAAAAAAAACAGAGAAAAGAGAAGTGCCAAACTGCAGACTTAATGGGAGAGTAGCAGTTTCCAAACTGCTTCAATGTCAAAATAGAGTCTACACATTTAGCATGGGCCAAATCACACCGAAATGTCGCTACTAAAGGCTGGAAGAGAGTCTTGTTTAGAGATTAATCCAAGTCTGAACTTTGCAGCTACAATTACAGAGCTTATGAGAGGAGACGGCCACATGAGAGGTTAATGGAACAGCGCAAGTCAAACATGGTGGTGAAATTATTCAGGTTGACCACTGATCAAAGGGAAGGGCCACTCTATTCTGCAGAGGGACTGGCATTTTGGCTGAAAGTTGTGTCAAAGAGGATTCATTTTCCAGCAGGACGGCGACCCAAAACATGCATCAAAGCCCATCTGAAATCCAAGGACGAGCAAGGAACTCTGAATTACACGGCTTCCTGTGCAGAGTCACAAGATCTCTACCCCCGTTTCACTGAATATTTGGAAACATTTGAAAATGGGAAAAGGCAAACATGCTGTAACATTACAAGACACTCTCTGCAATGCTCTAAAAAAAAGAGTGTGGGAAGATAATGTGGATTCTCAAAATATATCAAAAAATAATCAATGCAGACAGAGTGCAAGCTGAGCAAATGATGGGCTTACCATACACTGAAAATAATACGCACATTTTGACTTATTCTAATTAAAAATTATGTAATCTTGATTGAGAAACATTTGACAAAAATATAAT
Organism: Holocentrus rufus; assembly: GCA_900302615.1. Lineage (NCBI taxonomy): Eukaryota > Metazoa > Chordata > Actinopteri > Holocentriformes > Holocentridae > Holocentrus > Holocentrus rufus. Next base: position 8,278 of record OMLF01042861.1, on the reverse strand, counting down.
TTCTTTTTACAAAGCTCTTGGTTGTGGACTCAAAGTAATGCCACTGTGTATATCCAAATGTTCCGTCCATCTATCCATCCCTCCATGTAATTCTGTGTGCCTTCATAGCCTTACCATAGTCCTTGGGCACAACCACTGAGTACAGGCAGGTTCGTGCGGTGCTGTAGTTGCCAGGGTAACCAGGAGACAAAACCACTCCCTCCAAACCCGAGTACTGTCCACCACATGGAGCTAGAGAGATAGAGAGAGAAATAAGGAGAGATAAAAACACACAAGAACAGACGACCAAAAGGATAAGGTGTGGAGAAAGAAGGGATTAGACCAGTAGTGTAAGATTCCATTTCTCTCTCTCGCTCTCTCTTTTCTTTTTTTTTTTTTGCCCTTCTCCATCCCCTCTGTTCCGTCACTCCTAAATTACTTTTCTTGTCTGATTGGGCTTCAGGTGGAAGACGTCCCTGGTGTTTGCCACAGTGAAATTGCAATGTTTTCCAAGTGTCCCTCTGGGTTAGCCCGGGAGAGATGAGGCCAGAATCTCCTCTGCTGCTTAAAGCCCCGAAAAGCTGCTGCGCGCCTGCTTGTATCATGTGTGCGCCTCCTCCTGCCGTGCATGCATGTCTAGGTATGTGGATCTGTCTGTTCATGTGAGCATATAAATGCGAGGGAGCGTTTGTGTCTGCATGTGTGTGTGTGTTTGTGTGCGCGTGTGATATCACGTATTCTATCTGACATCGAACCGGCACATTCTCTGATGCATAGCTTTGGCCGGCCTTACAGGGAAATAAACACAGCACGCATAAGCCCTGTCATGTGCATGTCAGAGCACAGACAGGATAATGCAGCTTTCACCTTGAATGTGAGGAGGAGCTGTGCAGAAATGCAAAAAAAAAAAAAAGCAGTAGCCCTCTTTAGACAGATTAAATTACAGCGGCTAAAATGCAGCAAAAGCAATGCGCTTAAACATGTATGGCAAACTTACAGAATCCCAGTGCAGCTTTGCATAAAATCCGCCGACCATACATGTATATTTACACACGCCATATCCATGAACACAGATCTGATTTGTGCTCCTAACAACCGTCTCCAGATGTCAGTGTTTACCAATGCAGATGGGTTTGGGTTTGTTCCAGCTGGGCTTGCTGTCTCCCCCCATGATGCAAGTGAGGGTAGGGTCTCCCTCCAGCGTGTAGCCGCTGTCGCAGTGGTAGGTGACGGTGGAGCCCAGCTTGAGGTCGGCGCCCACCCGCGTCCCGTTGCGCACCAGGCCCGGCTCGAAGCAGGACTCCCTAGGGTTCTCTGTGGAGAGAGGTAACACGGCGGAAAATCAGCGTTGGATAGGAATACGTGTTGTTATTCAATAAAAAGGATTTTTACATCTTTCTAAAATGCAACACAATCCGATCTAGTTTTTCTTGCTCGCTGGCTTGATTTTCATCCTTCTTCTTTCTGCTTTTTCTTCTTTTTTTTTCCCCCCCGCCACTCTATGCTTTCCTCTTTCAGTGAATATATCTCCCTGACTGCCACTTTTCTCTCCAGCCCTTGACAGTGCCCTCTCATCTGTGGCTGCTGGAGGTATGTATGGCCGTGCGGACGGACAGGTAGCTGATTGAGAATGGCACCGCTCTGGCCCAAGGTCTGCTGACTGCACACAACCGCCTCTCACACAGCGCTCTGCTGTGCAGTCAACTAGAGAAGACAATGCACATACGCAAGCTTTCTTTCTCTGTCTCACACACACACACACAGCGACCCACACAAACGCAGATCTACACAAAGCATCTAACCACATATCAATCACCATCCCCGAGGTCGTGCGATAGATGTCTTGCTCAATCTAACCCCGCGTTGCTCTTAGGTGGAAAATGCGCATATGAGAGGAGGCCTGTCAATTTGGTAGACACCACAAATGTCCAATTCAATCTAGCCTTGTAGTATACCGCAGAATTTGATGACTGAAACACGCAGACCCATGCATATACAAATGCCAATAAAGGGATGGTGAGTCAAATGTTTTCTTTAGTCACTGTTTTCTTGTTCTTTTTAATTTTTGTGGGGGTGGGGGGGCTAATCGTTCAGCTTTTACCAAGTAAACAAAAAGAAACTGATCCGTCTCATCAGGTTTGGAGGCAAGTTGTAGCCCTTTTTGTTATTTTCCCGTTGTCTTAGTTGGTTTGAGATGTGCCTCGCGGATCCAGAAAGTATGCAACTCCCATTTCTCCAGCGAAACTGCTGCGACTCTCACAACAGCTGGCTGGTGACACATCATGTCAAAAGGAAGCGGCGGCAGAGGGAGGTGAGTCCCAGAGCTGGTGCTGCAGTTTAGCTTCTCTCTCTCTTAGGTTTGTCCCTGGTGAGTGGCCCTTATTATATATCACTAGCATTTTGAACTGACTATCCCTCAAAACAAAGGGGCGGGGAGGATGTTTCGCTGGCATACTGGGACTTGCTCACTTACTCAGTGGTAGTTCATGTGTCTCTGGTGGCTGTGAGGAGGCATGACACGCAGGATGCTGAGAATCACTGGTGTGCAATACTGTACTTCTGCAGGGTGCTTTGCATCAATGTATTTTGAAATAAACACTGAAATTATCATGAAAAGAACCATAACTGTGTAAAATCTAGCTTAAATTTCACTTTCATTCTATGCACTAGCTGGCGGTAGCAGCTTGTTTTTGATTGCCGGTTGGCTTCTGATTGACAGAAGGTGGATCCTAAATTAGCCACAGAGAATGTTGGCTATTGGTTGAAACTTCTATTTCAAAGAAGGGAAACTCCCTCATCTTGTCTCAGCTCACACACGCTGCTCAAATGCACACATTAATATGGTAATAACGGCAACCAAAACCTCTTTCAAAATGTATGATGTTCACAGTCTGGTATTAGCGATTGGATGCAACTTTACAAAATGGGATTGCCGGCTTGACAGTGATGGATTACCTTTCACAGCAAAATTAGAAGTCTCTGGAGTTATTTTCCGTTTGGAATCGAATGGGAATGAATGAGCCCAAGAGGTATGGTCAAACTGAAGGTAAGGTGTCACAATTAACATAAAAGAGATGGAAAATGTAAATGAGCATAAAGTAAAATCACTTTAGTCTTCTTTTAAGCTCACATTTGCCATGAAACCTGTTGTTTCCAAAAATGAAGTTGCTACTTGTTCCTCCTCTCCCTCTCTGCCATGGCTGCCCATACTTTTGTTTTCTTTTTCACTTTGCTGAAGAGGATGAAGTTGTTGAAGTTGGGTTTTTTTTTTTTTTTCCATCTGCCTCTCAGTTGTTCCAGAAACATTTGTGCTGGACCTACAGTGCCTTCTTCCTGTTTTGTGCCACAAAGAAATTGTCCTTTGTGCCATAAAGTCAACGACGGTCTCATTTGTTTATAGTAATTATGCTAACATCTAAAATTAATGTGGTAATTTATTGATGTTAAAATGCAACACAGAACATCTTTAACAGATGTCCAGTTTCCAGTTCACGACTTCCCTCGCCCGCTCCTCCATTAAACCCTGGGACCTGGCAAAGGACAAGCGGAGGCGTGATGGATGTAGCTGGCATCGGGTCCGGACTGGCCCTGGACGCGGGCTGGCGATGAGAGGCTGGGTCACCGCGATGAAAACGGCCGATTTAGCAAGCCTCGCCCCGGGGTGGTTTCGAGGTGTCTGAGAAAAACGGGTGGGCGACATCATCCGTTTTTGTTTTTTTTTTGCGAACGCTCTGGGGAGCTTAAGTGATGCAATGTGACATGATGTGATGTGATGCGATTTGAAAAGGGATTCTTGGAACGGGACGGCGTATTGCATTCGGCAGCTGTGTGTGTGTGTGTGAGCGCGCTTGTATTATACCGGCGCTCGTGTGTGAGACTTCCTTCTGTGTGTATTTGAGTCCATGTCTGTGTCTACATTTGTGTGTTATTTAAATGTGTCTCAGGCATGGTAACTTTGGCCCACATATTCCCTGACAGAGCCTAATCAGACATGGCCAGAGAGACAGAGCGAGAGAGACATGACGCTCGCTGGGTAAAGAGGCTGACAGCGCCTCGGGCAGATTTTGTAATGCAATTTTCAGTGGCAGGCTGACCAAATACTAGCCGGGCCAACTCGTCAACTTGCTGTTTCCTCACCAAACAGAACCCCGACCCGCAGCCAAACATGCCTTTGTGCCGCGTTGTTTGTCGGAAACTGAGGAAGTAATTTATGTATTATTTGGTTATGGTTCATTAGCGTGGAGAATTGGAAGTGGGGAGAGGGAGTTTTGCTGAGCCACACACTGGGTCCATCTGCTCTACCAGATTGGCCATACAATATCACACACTGTACCACACACTGCAGTAAATATTGTTGGGAGAGAGTTAAGGGGTACGCTCTGTATGAATGCGTTACCCAAGATGCAGCGTTTCCACTCCATTTATGTCCAATTTGCAAATGAACTGTGGGGCCGCGGCTCATAGGCAGGTAGAGTTCGGAAATCGGTTGAATTGCTTATATAGATCTAATCCTTTCCTATCTGCACCGCAGCCAAGAAACAAGAGAGCCAGGGGTCAATCTAGAATTGGTTAAACGTCTGATACCTTAAACAGCTCTAATTGAGGCCGGGAGATTTAGGAAGATTTAGCACTGTTCTCTGAAGCGAAGCCCTTAACGAAGCTGCCCCGTCTAATTTAGAGCTCGCTCGGCGTCGGGAATATTTGTCAGCAGAAGGCTTTAACACATCCTGCGACAACACAGGCGGGTGAAGTGTCCCCCCCACCTCCCCCCGCGCGAGACGGAAACACAGGCGCGGAAAAAACGCGGATCGGTTGTGATATCCATCAACCAACTGTCCCTCTTTCAAGCGGGCCTTTGATCCAGCTCCTCATCATGTGTGTCATCTGCTGCGGCTCGACGCGCGAGCGAACGATTCTGGGTCTCCCCGACAACGCCGGCGCGGTCAGCAAAGCTTAGCTGTGAGACAACAACAACAAAAAGGGAAGGGAAAAAAAAAAAAAGAAAAGCGTTTGCTCTAATTTATGAGAAGCCTCTTGTGTGGCAGCACGGCATCGATCAAACAGAGCTTAAGCACACATGCTGTTGGCTTTTCATTTTCATAATTCTTTTTAGTCGGCTGCTGGAGGAGGTATGGATCGATAATTATGCCCGGGCAGACCATGGTGCAAATGGGAGGGTGGTGATCAGGACGGCGCAGCAGAGTGGCCCCATTTCTTTCTCCGAAGCAATTTTCACTCCGCTAATCTCACTCGCCTTGGACTTGAAACAAGAGAAAGTTAAAAAAGAAACAATATACAAGGTCGATAAGCAGCAGAGGGCAAATCCATTCCAACTCTGCCAGAGGGAAAATTTCAAAACATGAATTATTTGGATAAGTGTTCCCAATAAAACATCATACATATCAAAACCCCCGGAGTTTTGTTCACAATTTTAAAGAAACTAGAGCGGGGTGCAGCTTCTCCATGATAGAAAAATCCAACCCGCACGTATGCACGCGCAGCAAATCCAAATCTGCAGCCCGACAAGCCAAATATTCCTCCCAACAAACGGGTGCACACCTGTGTACTGCAGCACGAAGCCGTTGCTGCTGAGGGAGGCGTCGCTGCGGAAAGCCAGGAAGAGTGTGTTGGAGCTGCTCTCGATGCGATCAGGAACATCTGTGCCGTAGAAACTACCCAGCAAGGGGCTGAGGGAGTCCGGCCCGTCGTAGATGTGCAAGAAGTCATAACTGGGCTCCAAGCTGAACCTGAATACAGCAAAGAAGACTGCATCAGAAATTTTGCTTACACTGACAACAAAATAAATTAAATGAAGTAATTAAGTGATGAAGTAAGTTTATTTCATTTTGTTTTTAATTGTTTTGTTTTGAGATTTTTAATTTTTTTGGGTCATATGGGGTAACAACAATTCTTTCTGAATGCTAATGCTATTTTCCATAATTTGTTTTGTTAGCAGTTGGATTCTATTATGTAATCTTGATTGTTTTGTCTGTTTTGTTTTGTTTCTTCATCTTCTTATTTCATCTGCATCTGATTATTGAATTTTGTCTCTATTTCACCACTTCATTTCTACGTCTTATCATTGCACACAGTAAATAAAACAAAACAGAAACCAAACTAGTAAAACGAATCTAAAATGTAATAACATTAAGGGTGCTCGTGGATGTCACCGGCCTCACACACATGCTGCAGTTTGCGTGGCGTTAGAACTCACTGGTTGAAGTTGAGAGCGATGACGTAGTCCGGGGTGACAGTGACGGTCCAGTCACACTCCCTGCCGTGGGGATAAGGCTCAGGATACTCTGGAGACAGAATCAACCCGCTGGGACCGGTCAGATTCCCTCCACATGGAGCTGTCAGAAGAAAGAAATGAATGGAAACACAATTAGCAACAGTGAATCCACGAATAAACAACATGCATGTCCTGATTTTACAGTTGTATTGAACCAAAATTCAGTCACTGCTCTGCAAAAAAGAAATATCGCCTGTTAAACACCCTGCCTTAAAATATTATTTTTGTTAATCAAGTGAAAAAACACACTTGTTTTCAATGCAAATGAACTTCTTTCCAATGCAAATGAAGTGCCATTTCCTTGATACCAGTGAAGCGATGTGCCTTTTTCTAGCTTGTTTCGTTTATTGACATTTATTCCCAGGAAATTAATGAGATACGTGAAACGGCACTGGAAGGCGGGGGCTGGAAGTGGGAGCGCACTGCTTCATTCTATACAAACCTGGCAACGCTAATCTGACAAAATAAATGTAATCGCTGAAACAGAGAAATGCAGCTTGGGTTGACACAAACCACCGATGCTACAGGAGGCTTCCAAAAGGTTTTAAAGGAACAACAACTAGCAGTGAGTCCTATGGCCTCATTTATTGTCTCCCAGGTGCTGTGGCTCCCCTACAGCAAGTCATTATGGTGAAGGCTTAATTGAGACACAGCTAATGTCTGTTGACACTGGCTTGCCAGGTTCTCACCTGTAACTCTCAGAGAGCTGGCCTGCCCATAGCCTTTGTTTGTGTTTCCAGGAAAAGCTATCAAACTAATTAAGCCAAGCAATGATTAAACAAGGCAGCTAATTACAATGTCTTAATTGCCATTGTTAATTACGTCATGTTGTTTGGTGAAGCACCAAGTTAGTGCCATCATATCTCTATGAAAAAAAAAAAAAGAACAGGACTGTAAAAGAGTAGAGGTCTGACGGGGAGGCGTGTGTTGTTGTCGGGAAGCGGGCTAATCAGATCTGTCTGCCTCTTGCAGTGACTTCAGGAGTTGTCGAGGGAACAAGGCAATTGGGTTTGCCACTTAAGATTCACTTCAGAAGTCAGTCAAGTAATTGTGTCAGGGACTATCTGTTTTGTTTACCTGTTTCACAGGTAGACAATATAATCAGGCAGACAACAGAGCTTATATATTACATAGGGAAGTTATAGAGCATGATATACCTCATCAGATAACTTTTTTGTATACTTTGACATTCGATAGCATATCATGACCACATTAAGCATTAAAAGCATGAACAAGAAAAGTAGATTTATTTTAAAAAATACAGCTGAAACTATGTTAGAGTGCCCTTCCTTCAGCTTGAAAGGTTAAAAAAAATCTGAAAACAATGTACAGTCAACCTCAACTATTGATTTATATGATAAAAAGAAGAATAGTAGGAGTATAGACTATGTGTTTTGCAAAATTGAGTACATCTGCATGTGTCTTAAAGCACCAAAACATTTGTGTGTAGCGTAAAATGTATATAAATCCAGAGGTTCAAGTCCTGTGCTTATAATGATAATAATTGTGCAGCTTCTACTATTGCTATTACAACTACAGTACTACAACAACTACAACTGATAAATAATAATGAAATATGGGAATAGAATGTGTGTTTTAGTGATAGGGTAGAAGCAGTACTGACAACATTTAGTCGTTTAGACGATCTAACCAGTTGTGACTGTTGGTGACCGCGGGCTTGGTGTTTGTACCTGTGCAGGTGGGAGGGTCGGGCTGCCAGAAGAAGCGACTGTTGATCTCAGTGCAGGTGATTTTGTTGGCCCCCTGCAGGACATAGCCGGGATCACACTGGAACGCCACGTGGTCCCCGGGCTCCCTGCTGTCCCCGCTGCGGGTCCCGTTGGTGGGCATGCCTGGGTCGTTGCAGGACGTGGCGGTGGAGACTGGAGGGGAGAACAAAAAGTGTCCCGGGAAAATTAACCTCAATTCCAGCTGGTAAAAACTGTACTTTCATAGCTCAATGTCAGTGATGTCAGAGAGTGCTAAAAAGTTTCACTGTCTCTCTGC
>OMLF01042849.1:6176-16837 GCA_900302615.1 Holocentrus rufus | reverse complement strand
CAGCGACGGCAGCCCACGACATCAGCATCCATCAGCTTCTGTCTCCCCTTTCTGTCTTCCATTCAAGGGGACTGTTAATGCCCCCCTTTAATAAAAGCTCCGGTTCTGAGGGACGCTAGAAACAGCTGAAGGGCCAATCACTGAGGCTGCGATAGTGTCATGCCAATAGAGAAAAGGGGTGAAAATTAATTCTTATCTAGCAGAACACACTAAATTGCTGTGAGGCTGATATGGCACCCCATGGGAAACACCTGACCCCACAGGAGATTAAGAGAGGCTAAAACGTCAGCTGAGAAAAACTGACGACAACTTTTACATGGAGCTTGGTCTGTGTTGTTTTTTTTCCGGTTTCTTATCTATTAAAATGTTGTGAAGCAACTTCAAAAACTGCAAACTTTAAACGAATAGTCTCTCACCAACCCAGAGACATAACAACACATGTCTGGGACTGTTTAAAACCAAAACAAGAAAACCTTTGGAGGACTTGAAACTCAATAAAAGCTATGGTACACAAAAGGCAAGCCAAACTTGATTCCCAATACTAGGGATACACTGATATATTTTTTGGAAGCGAATACGAATATTAAATACTTTCCCTGTCATAATGGCATATTCCAATTAATGCAAGAATCCTTATACAAATACAAAAACAGGTTCAGCTTTTCAGGCCTGTTTTAAGATTATTTTACATGCTAAAGACCACGTTAGTTTTGCTCTCTTGCTAATTTGACAATTAAATTAAGCGACACACTCCCAGAAAAAAAAAGGTCACACAAGTGCCAATTTCAAAATCAGTCAAGCATAGGCAGTAAAAACAACATGATACCCAATGGTGCTTTTTAAAGCTGATATTGGCTGATACTGATAGTCTGCTGTTGTATCAGTTCATCTTTTTCCAATACAGACAGTGGTTGATGTGAACATGTAGTGACCTGCTGTAAAGACAATCACTCAAAACTATGATATTAGCTAAATGCTACGATGCAAAGAAAAGGCATGCAATAAGCCGTTAATAATGGCAATATATAGATATAATTAATTGAGTAAAACAATATTCTGCCCAGTCCCAAATCAACAGAAATCTTGGCTTTGGGTAAAAATAATGGCATGCTCAGAAACCAAAGGCAAGACTAAAATCAGGTCGCTCACGGAAGGCGCTTTGAGCACGCCAGGAAGGGGTGTTTTGCATGTGCTGCTGTTGCCCCACAAAGCTCCAAAACCAGTTCCCTCTTGCCTTTGGGGCTCAGTTTAATTTGTGCCCTTATATAGGTCTATTAAATCTAAATGAAGACACATTAAGACTGTCATCAAGAACACAAAAAAACATGAAGATAGCAATCTCCTATCGGAAATGAGGGACAGCTGGGCATCCAAAACTGAATGTCTAAAAATCAAAATTCTTCAGGCAACAATAAAATAGCCAACAAAAAAAATCCACAACAAATGATTGAGAAGAGTGCGTGACACAAACTACACGCAACACTTAGGATGGGTCACCCTCACCTCTATATGACTAAAGTGAGACTCAGATATTTGGAGACATTTTCATATCAGTAGTGAAAAAAGTGTGCTTCAAGGCGAGGGCACGGTTCTCAGGAACTGAGAGCCGACAGTACTTTTCTGCCCCGTAACTGCCTGGAAGACAGTGCTTCCTAACCCTAACCTTAACCTTAATCATAACCACAGCCAGGGGGGCAGCACTGCCTTACAGACAACACTCCAAAAATACAGAGAGAGGAATTAAGAGGTGGTTTGTTGTCTTCTAAAACTGGATCCAGGGAAGGTTTGTTGGTTTTTTTTGCCTCAAATTCTTGCAGTTAACACCTGCTGTCATCCACTGGGCACCTCCACTGAAGCAGGTGTGGGGGGTTTACTCATGGACACCTCAGTGGTAGTTCTTATAGGAGGAGTGATTCACTTTCTCCATCCATCCATCACAGCTTCTCTATCCTCCAGGGAACTGTTAACACAGGTCATCCACTCCCAAGCATTTTGACATTTTTACAAAACACAGAAAAAGTAAACACAAAGGAATTTTTACATTGACAGTAAGCTGCATCCAACCAAATTTTTTTAACTCAAAACAATACCCCCACCCACCCACAAACAACGTGCTTCATGTGAACAAAGCCTCTCATTGTACAGCAGTCAGTTTGTCTCGAAATGTGAACAGTACTTTTCTAAGTCACAACCAAGCGGAGTCTCGTTATGAATACAACTTGCCAGCTTGGCTGAAAATGACTATCATTAGTCGAGACTTCAGTAGGACAGTGAGAGGGAAACCATTCACTATGAATAAGCTGCAGAAGAAGTTATTCTTCTCAGAACTCCCTTACTATCATTCTGTGGTAAAAAGTTCAGTGATGCACTGTGACAGTGGCCCAGAATAGTCTGAGGAACGTGCTATATATCCAGTTTGGAGGGGAGAAACAGGAAAGAAATCCATCACTCTATCTCTCTGGAGAATAGTCTGTGTAACAGTTATCATTTTGTCAACCAAGGATGTGAGCTATCTCTTCAGAAAACAAAATTTTCAATCATTTTCTAAGAGCCACGTTTTCATTATAATCGTCATCACAAATTATCAAAAAAGAGATTATCATTTTAGCCATATATTTGTAAGAATCTTGAATCAGAACAACCCAACTTTCCAAGGACACTAAATGCACAGAAATGTCTCTGGTGGAGGAAAATATCCCTAACTTGTACTAATATAAGTAAATATGCATGTACCCGGGACAAAAGGGCCTCACATTCAGTGGCTGCAGAGATCTCAAAGCATCAGATCCTGATACAGAGATCTCAGTCTTGAATTCCTGACTAGTCACAGTGGCAAAGAGCCGCTTGACTCACGTGGTTACACATAAACACAGGCAAACGACATCCAGCCCACAAGGGTCTCACTGGAGCGCTCAATGCCTTTGAGCTCTAACTGCCTTCGCATAGAAAAACCCCCGGCAGTCCAAAAAAATGTCGTCAAAATGATTCACAAGGTTGGAATTAGGTTGGAGCTCTACACCCATTGCAGTCGACTTGAATTTAGTTCCTTCACACCGGGGTTTGGGACATCATTTTACTTGATTTAACCTCTGAACACAACAAGCAGGCAGCGCAAATCAATCTTGAACCCCAAGTGCTCGCTGCAGCTGCATCTGACCATTACAACCATCGGAAATCCTAATTAGCCACATTCACTGCGGGGGAGTGAAGAGTGGGCAGCTATCCCCCTGATGCCTTGCCTGTTCAGCAAACACACTATGAGCAGGCTCTTCACACATCAGTGCACATGAATAGCACAGTCAGCCTGTAAGCATCAACACGGGGCTGGATGTTGACACAGACAGGGAGAGGCCGGTCCGTATGGCTGTGGTTCATGGGCCCGTTTCAATCAAGGACCTTTTGCAGACGGGCGAACGGCCTGCGTCGACCAGCTTTGGTTTGGGCCGCCAGTTTTGTTATTGCCCACGGGCTGTTAAAGAGGTAGTTAAAGCAGACCTGAACAGACAGGATGTACCTTGGCTACTGTGGTAACCTGTGAGTCATCGTCATCATCACCAGAAGAACAATGAGTATTTACTAATACACAGGATTTGATGCGGTTTTTCCTGGTTATTTCAAACTAGGGCGAGTGCCAAATGCCAATATCAACATACACAGGAAGGGGAGGGTCGGTGACAAAGTTTAGCAACGTTTGATCTATCAGTGGAGGTGATATGTATTGTGAATGGTCATGAAACAGGAGCACTCTTAAAAAGGATGACGCATTTTCTGTCTACTTAAGATAACACATTGATGTCAAAACACAGATATTAACCTTAGCACAAAAGCTGCTATTAGAACAACGCTGCGTTCAAACGTCACCCTAAAACGGACAGGCGCACGTGTTAAAAATGACGTGCATTTTTCAGCGTGCACGCTGTGATCATGCCCCCGCTGCTGCTGCTGGTCCTGCCTGCGTCACTCCCAGGCCAGGGAGGTCTGTGGATGCTGCTACGTTACTCGCCAACTGAGCTCCAGGAACCGCCTCAAGCCTGTCACAGCCAGCTAATGCATCTCCCAACCTCCCCCTCTGCTGCTCTTCTCCCTCTCATGCTCTTCCTCTCTCTCTCTCTCCCTCCCTCTCTTTTCCTAAGCTCTCCCTCTTTTTCCATGAGCTACCGCTCTCTCGCTGTCTCCCGGCCCCCCTCCCCCCGCTCCTCTCGAGTGCGAACCACTCTTCTTCGCCAAGCTTTCTCTCTCTCTCTCTCGCTCTCCTCCTCCTCCCCCCACACAAACACACACGTGCGCACAACACTTATGCACACACACAGAGAGCGAAACCGTGGCAGCAACCACAACAGCAAGCAACCTCCCCCCATTCTCCAGCCAGGCAGTGTACAAGTGCCTCTGGCTTGCCCTGACCCACATCTTGATATAGCCCTAAGTATGCTTACAGCTAAGTCCTGAAGACACTCCTGCCACTCTTAGCCTAATCAGGCCCAACCTGCTGTCAGCACACTGGGCGGATAGACAGGCCAGGCTGGTCAGATCATTATCATTTTCAGAAGGGGGGTCAGCACCGACGCTCCACCTTCCCCCACTCCACCACTGATTGCAGATTTCCACCAGACAAGCGCACGCTCTATCTGGGCTAGTTAGTTAAATATTACACGGGTGGCTGGTGTCTTCGCCAAGATACACCACAGTAGTAGTGTACAAGTCAACACTCGCTTAGTGTCAACAAGGCAGTGATCTCCATTGATTTTGACACAAATGCGCATCTCATTTTACAATTAGTTTCAAATCATCCTCTGCTCTCCTGCAGCACCACTGATTATACTGAGGGTAAAAGATTTAGAGTGCAGACTATATGCATATGAATCAGAAAAGGGAAGAAAAATATTCAAGGTGGAGTGTCAGCCCTGCCTTGACTAAAATATCTCACCATATGTGCCTTATAACAAGCGTTTGTTCCTCTCTCATATACCTTGTGGTGAACATAATGACACGGAAATTGATGGGCACAGATGGGGACTGACGATGGAAGGTATAGCAGAGAGCATGGTCACCAAATCCCTTCATATAAATTCCAGAAGAGCTGTGAAAAATTGGTTGAACGAATGCCAACTCATGTCAGCTGCTTCAGTGGAAAGGAATATTTTCTTTAAAAAAAAAACAGCACAGTAGTTTAATGTGTGTGCGATGATATTACCTTCTCTTCCTTGTACTCCACAGGTGGTGATTTCCTGTCCCCTTGCCCCTTCTCCTGGCTGCCGCTGTCACTGGCCCAGGAGCAGTTGGATTCATCCTGCTGGCTGAAAGCAGCCTCCAGCTGGGGCAGCAGGTCAGGCAGAAGGTCGGGAGCCTCCAGGTCCTCCAAATCCTCACCTTGAGCCTCTGTCGGCAGGAGGCTCTCCCCTAGTGCTTGGTATCCATTAGTGTTGGTGTCTGGAACGCCAGCGGCCCCGCAGCTCTGGGGCTGCTCAGAGGGCAGCTGGCTGCTCAGACTGGGGTAGCAGCTCATAGCTTGCCCAAACATCTCAGATGAGCCGTAGTTCCCCTGTGATTGTCCGGAACAGCTCAGGGCCCGGAAAGGGCACTCCTCCGCCTGGCTGACCGGGGTCTGAGGCTGCTGCTGGCCCATCATTGCCGTGGACTGAAACTGACATGCTGCCCCCGAGATGTCAGGCACCGCGGCAGTAAGGGGTGCAGTGGTAGTGGGCCTAGACACCGAAGCTGAGGACAAGGATTGTTGACTGAGGCTGGGTATGTCTGGCTCCCCGGGGTAGGCAGGGTATTGTGAGGGTTGGTAGGCGGTGGCAGAGCATGCGGACAAGGAGTGACCCATGGATGATGACGGCATGGGGAACGACATGCTAGGGTCCTCTGGTCCCGATCCAGAGAAGGCTTGACCCGCCCTGGACAGCTGATAGCCACTCTGTTGCTGCTGTTGTAAACAACTCCCACTCAGAGAGGCATTTTGGTTCTCCAAATAGGGCTTACTTGGCAGAGCCCTAGACTGGAACCTTGGTCCTTCTATAGTGAGCTGGTGCTGACGGTGGTGAACTTGCTCTTGGCTCTGAGAATGGCTTCCCTGGTGGAAAGAGAAATTGTGATGCTGCTGTTGCTGCAGGGGCAGAGTCTGGGGGTTGATTTGTTGGTGCTGATGCTGGTTCAGCAGCTGTTGGTGATGACTCTGTTGTTGCTGCAGCTGCATTCTCTGCTGCTGTTGATGACAGGGGTGGTGTTGTTGCGGTTGTGCTTGTTGCTGTCGGAGATGAAGTTGCTGGTTGTGCAGTTGCTGCTGCTGATGACGTTGCTGCTGCTGATGTTGCTGTTGCTGCTGCTGAGATAAGGGGTGGTACATATTCCCATTCTGGTCTTGGTTGCCCCACATTGGACTGCTACTGTTGCAGAACAGCCCATTGGACTGAGGTACTTGGCTCATGGAGGCACTGTGGTACTGGCCGTGTTGCTGTGCCATCATGCCACCACCTCCACCGCCAGGGCCCCCAGGACTGGGAAAGGCCTGCCCCAAAGGATTCTGTGCTTTAATGGGAACATAGTGGTCCATCTGCTGACTGTAAGCAGGCAGGGCCTGTTGGGAGGATGTGGAAGAAGCAGAGGGCATCATGCCTTGGTGCTTCCCTTGGCCAAGGGGCTCCACTTGTAGGGGCTCAAATCCAGCGCTGAGGTTCAGCTCATCCACAAGTGATGGTCCTGGGGGGAAGCCATCCTCATCCAGCCCCTCCAGCCCTCCAACAAACAGGTTGGGGTCATCAAAGAAGTCCATGGCGGACCCTGGAGGGCAACCGCAACCTTTGGAAGTCCACTGGATCCAAGCTGGTGCAGAGGAGAGTCACAGTCTGCAGAGCTACAGTATGTCCATGGTACCGAGGCCCTGTCCTGAAACACAGAGAGAAAAAAAATGATTAAAACAAAATTATTACGGGGAGATGGAGCGTGTGTGCTTTTACTCTGTGGTCTACTTTAAGATGGGATTAGTCTGAAAACAGACTAGGGCATTATTAAGAGGACCTGTCAGTGTGTGCTTTTTCCCCACCTAATTCTTTTCAGTCTAACTTTAAATGGGGTAATACTGACGGCATTCTCCCGCCTGCCCATAAACATACCACATCCTTTTTCTTAGAGTTTGTCATCCATTCCCTCATCCATACGTCACTGCTTACAGGCTAATAAATTTGTACTCTGGATTACAAATAGCCAGTAGCAATGGCTGGGTCGGAAGGATCTGGGAGAAACTTGGCATTGTCAGTTATCCATCAGAAGTGCCTTTCACGTGTGTAGTGAAGCAGCTGATGCAAACCAACTGCCAGCCAGCAGGTGCCTCTTCCTGCCACCTCCCACCTAACGCCGCCCAGCCCAATGAAGCTGCCTGCTGCTGCAGAATGTGTGGGAGGTGCAGCAGCTGAAACCAGCAGAAAATGATGGAACCTCGCTCAGGTCGGTCATTATATGTTGACTTATCATACGCGCAAACACAGAGGAACGAAAGCACAAACAGACACATTTCTCAAGTGGGTGCAGTCAAAGCTGAAGAGATAAATATTTCAGTCACAATTAGCCTTATAAGCAGCTATATGCTAAATGCTTATTAAAATTGGTAGGGTCTGTATATCATAATTTTGAATACTGCTGCATTTCTCAAAGTGCTTGCTCATGGTTTTTCCATCCAGTAATATGCCAAACTTGATTGTTGGATGTGGGATTTTCTGTCTGAAGCAAAATAAGTGAACAAAGGAATACACAAGTACATAAATAATACTGCAATGACGGACATTGCAGGGCTGTGAGAATAGAAAATCCTAAAAGAGAGGCTTAATTTGGCCCTGGAATCACAATATAATATATTCCTGCAGGAACAACATTAATGCAATTCTGTAATCTGCCAGAGGAGTCTATAAAGTGCTGGCATAATCAAGGTTCTCAAATCTGACACAGACATATAAGTTACTAAAAATAGTCTTTACCAATTTTCCAGTACAAGCCAAGTGCGGAAGTAAACTGGCCCATGTGGCCCACCTGGGCTTTCATAAACTGGGAAAAACTCCTATATAAGCTATCTGTATCTGATGCTGCACCTGTATGAGCAACAGGTTGTATGTCTCCAGCAGTATTCAGCTCACGTTCACAGCACGAGCAGCACAATCAACAAAATGCCTGGAAGTCCATTATTTCTCACAGAGCTGAGCAACCATGGACACTTGGCCAATGTGTGGACGGTCAACAAGCTCTATGGCCAAGAAAAGTTGGCCATGGCTGAGCGTTGTGTGGTCATTAGCCATGAACAGCCAAACAGATTTTTGCATTTCCTTGTTTTCCAACCAAAGTAATTTAATTTCATAAACAACAGTTCATGTATGAGAGCTGACACATGAAAAAAACATCCCATTCTGTGGACTTGTGACTGTTGCTTTCCAACAGCAACACTTACAAACAAGCAAAGTACGGCCCTTCTGAAAACATTACATATGTCAATCAGAGGTGCAGGAAGTCCAATAAAACGACAGGATTTAACGACTTTGGATTTAACACTAATCATAATTTTTCAAACCCCTGGTGGTTCAGGTGTCTTCATAACCTGCCAGTCTTAGTTTAAACCAGGTGTATCTCATGAGCCAAGGGAACATATATCTTTTTTGCAAGTTGAGACGTTACCACACTAAATCAAATTGTTTGTTTTAAGTTGGTCTTTTGTACTATAATTGTAATATTTTTGTGGAGGATTTAGAGTGCGCTGTACCCAGAAGACCATGAAAAGCACAGTATTCAAATCTGAATTTTTTGTTTTGCTTGTTTTGTTCTGAAATTCGGAAAAGGTCGACCAATGGGCTTGACAATCAACATAAATTGCACTACTCCACGATACTCTATTTCCATCCAGAATATAACGAAGTATCCTCATCAATTAAAGACAGAAAGCCTGGGGCACCCCGGTATCTCACCGCCTAAAGTGTGTATCACATATTATTACCACAAGGGCACGGGTTTTATTCTGACCCTGTTCAGAAATGCCTAAAAAAAATGATAATCTTGTGTTTAAACAAAACAAACACAGAAAGCCTGTCTTAACGATGTTGCATCTCACAATAAAAAAAAATGGCATCAGGAGTTAATACACTGGCTCTCAAACTTTCTACTGTACTGAAAAAATGATCTGGTTTAATTACAGTTGCCAACAGTTCCTGCTATGGCACAGGCATACTACCAGGCAGAGAGCATATTTTAATTCAACATTCATACTCTCTTCAGGAAGCCATAAAATCTATTATGAACAATCAACAGGTCTCACAATAATCTGTGCAGACAGGCATGAAGCCATTCCTGTTTCAGTTTGGCTTGTGCTTGCTACTACAAGCACTCTTCGGCGCTTTGTTTACTATCCTGTGTACCAGGCAATCATGCAGCTGTTCTGACATGTGGACCACCTTTACTCAATCTTTTTTCTTTTTTTTTTTGTTTTTGTTTTTTTGCCTCTCTGGATTCACAAGAACAAGAGTATCATCCTGATGACTTATCTCACACTGTAAACAAACAAACAAAAAAAAAACAGGACATAAGCAACATTACTGCAATGAAATATTAGACAACACAATCAACTTTGTGGTCATGATGGTGCATTCAAGAGCTCTTCAGAGGCTCCTTCTTCTGAGATTGTCCCATATCCAATTGTATGATTGCCAAGGAGGAAGAGGCAAATAATAGAACAGCTTGAACAATCTACTACCTCAGAAAATTGCATCTCTTTACGGTAATGCATCCTTTAAAGCCAGGAAAAGGCAGCACTTATGCCATATCATAATAGAGAATATATCTATCCTTATATCACGATATCTATATAAAATCAATAAATTGCCCAGCCCTATACACCTGACTGCAGATATTTCCTTATCTCAAGTAATGTAATTTCCAAAGTTCTTAGCTAATATAACCGCCTGGAACTGGAGGTGAGAGGTGCTTGCAACAAGGCTGCAAAATTCCTTTTTTTCCCACATGACATGAACGCAGCATCACACTAAGTTAGCCAACGCTAGTAGCCACCGCTAACGCTAACCTCTGGCCCCTCCAGCCACCCCACAGCCACAAAGCAGTCCACAGACGCCGGTCAACTTCACTGTGTTTTCTCTTTAGATGTCACGACACTGAGCTCAAACCACTCACACACACCCCATTCATAACATCCACGAAAATAGGGCATAAGTGGCCCGAAGTGGCGACTGAACCTGCATGGGTCAGCTGTCTCAGAAATGGCCACTTTTTTTTTTTTTCCTGCGTACCTCATCTAAAACAGGGTCAAGTCAACAAGTAGCAGCTCAATTAACATCGGAAGCTGGGCGGCTTTTCTTTCAGATTAAACGAACTTTGTCACGTCTGCAAAAACAAATGAGTTGTGAGCTGAGAAAAATATTTTCTCATCCTTCATTTTCAGGTTGTACTATGTTGTTGCTCCATAACACTGCAACGCGTTCATCTATCACAATTTTATGTCGAAGATTTTGCCTTATTTACTTGACACTCGTCTCACCTCAAGTCAGCAGCATCCTCTTCATCTCCACAGAAATGGCTTCAGGTCCTACAACCAGTAACCCTCGCGTTGCTTATTGCCAGCAAGGCGGCAATGTGTTGCGCTCCCTTGAGCAAAAAAAAAAAAAAAAAAACAC
>OMLF01042833.1:8359-18528 GCA_900302615.1 Holocentrus rufus | reverse complement strand
GCGGTCGTGGCACAAGGGCGATGTGGTTGGTTGCATGATCAACATGGAGGACAAATCCATGATCTTCACTCTGAACGGGGAGCTCCTAATCACCAACAAGGGCTCTGAGCTTTGCTTCGCCGACTTCGAGGCCGAGGACGGTGAGAGCTCCACAGTCCAGTAACTTTGCATCAAACTCATTCATTTATTCTGTATGTGCTGTTTCCCCCGCGGAATCTCCAGAGGTACGAGTGGGCTTTGTTTGACAGCTGGTTATGCAGCAAAGAAGACAAAGTAAACAGCCAAAAAAATAATGATGTTGCAATTTCACACACTCAATTGTGGTACTGGGGAATTATACTGTAAATGAACACATCTGCAGAGAGGAAGTGCAGCATTGTCACACACAGTTGGGAGACAGTTATGCGATTCAAATGAACTGTGGTAAAATAGATGATGTATGATCAGGGGATTATGTCATATAGGCAGAACTATACATATACACACATGCAAATGCACACATACACACAGCGATACACACTAATTAATTTGTATAAAAAAACATAGTTCAGTGGCATTTAATGTGCAAGAATGTCTATCATATCAGCAGGGGATCACATGATTGGCTCATAGTATTTAATAAAAGACCAGAATGAGCTTGTTGCATCAGTCTAACCCTAGCAAACACACACACACACACACACACATCACATACACCCACTCTATTTTCTGTCCTTTCTCTCTACACTAATCACAACTTTGCCCCCCTCCAGGCTTCATCCCCGTGTGTAGTCTGGGCCTGTCCCAGATTGGCCGTATGAACCTGGGCAAGGACGCTAGTACATTTAAGTATTACACTATGTGTGGCCTCCAGGAAGGTTTTGAGCCCTTTGCTGTCAACATGAATCGAGATGTCACCATGTGGTTCAGCAAGCGCCTGCCCACCTTTGTAAATGTGCCCAAAGAGCACACTCATATTGAGGTAAGGAAGCCAGGGCGAAGACTCAAGCATTCTGCAGAGATTTGCCTGTTGGTTACACTGTGTGGTTTTTGTGGGAAACACTCCAAGAATATGTTCAAATGGTCAAATGCCTCAGACGTGAACATTTATCGACTTTGCCAATCACAAAGTGGGCAGAGTGCTGTTCTACAATGAATTCATATTTGCATCAAATGATATTTCATTTCTGTTTTCTCCTCTTTAAACTTCTATTTGGATGTCTGAAGTTTGGATGAAAAAGGTTAATCTCATTTTGGTTAAAGCGATGTGGAAGTTCAATATAATTCTCAATATAAGTCGATATACTGCCACTCAGGTTCTCTGGTAGCTCTGGTGATAGAGGCAAATGATGGATTAGCTAGAACACTTTAAAAAATTCAGGATATTGCATTTCTTCATTGCAATGCAGCCTTTAACCAGGAAAAAAACACTTATGCCATATTATGATAGCACAAAGATATATAGACTGGCAAAGATATCATGTTGCCAGTGTGAAAAGTGTCTCTTGTGGTTCGCTCTTGATGAATGATTGTTACTTCCTCAGGTCACGAGGATTGACGGAACGATAGACAGTCCCCCCTGCCTAAAGGTCACCCACAAGACGTTTGGTACCCAGAACAGCAACAACGACATGGTGTACTGTAGGCTGAGCATGCCCGTGGAGTTCTACTCCACCGATATGCTGCTGGACGAATCACACAAGCTCAGGTTAGGCCGCCTTATTGGAATGGATTTCTTGAACAGTTACTGCTCCGGTAGCATTGTCAGAATGATCAATATGGCCATTCTGTCTCAATTTGTTCTTAATTTCCTTTTCTGGCAAATGAAAGAGGAATATAATGCCTAAAATTTCTGAGATAAACATTTGATCTTGGCCTTGCAGTCACCCTCCCAAAGAAGATGGAAGTGTTGACTATGGAAGCATCACAACTGTAAGTGAACCTTCATCTTCAAAGATACAAATGATATCTGACAGTTAGAGTGAATAGTTTGTGCTCTGTTTTTCATGGCAGTACTACCACTCGGTGAGAGTGTTTGCTGGACAGGACCCTGCAACAGTGTGGGTGGGCTGGGTCAGCCCGGATTATCATTACTACAGCAAGAACTTCAGCCTCAGCAAGACACGAACTGTCACTGTTACCCTGGGAGATGAGCGGGGCCGCGTCCATGAGAGGCAAGCACCTGACTTTTTATATCCGGGTTCCCACTGGAATGTCTGTAGTAACATGGGATTTCGAGAGGTGTTTTCTGAACGACAAGATGATTATGACATAGGAAAACATTACACAATACTACTTAATTGTACTTATGCATACTTTTTGTTTGGTCCCAGTCCTAATTCAAGGTCATCTTTGCTCTTGTTTTGTTGCAGTGTCCAAAGAGGAAACTGCTACATGGTGTGTGGTGCGGATGCAGTTGGCTCGTCCTCCTCCAGTCGCTCCAACTCTGACCTGGAGATCGGCTGTCTGATCGACCTGGCCACTGGCCTGGTCTCCTTCACTGCCAATGGCAAAGAGCTGTCCACCACGTACCAGGTAAATAATGGTAACACGGGCTCAATGGATCAAGGTGCACAGGCAAGTTCACTCGTGAACTGCAGTATATGCATGCCATCGTCTTGCTCTTCTGTGGTAACGATCATTCTCCACAGTATACTTTGCTAAACCAAAGACGCCATAGAAGTACTTTTTAAAAACAGGACACTAAACTGAGAGGCAAGCTTGGAACCAGAATGGCAACTGTGCATCTTGGTCGAGATGCAGTACCAATTCCTCATGAAGAGCCTATTTATAGTAACATGTGATATAGTGATACAGTTTATATCACAACCAACGGATGTTTAAAAGGTGGGTGGGAAAAAAACATGCAGCCTGGGTTTTGAACTCACGTAACTAAGCAGTTAGGAGGCTAACTTAGTAAAGCAATCACTGGTAGTGTTAAGATGTTACTGTTAGTCACTACTAACATAGTAGTAGTTAGTCAGTCAGTGACAGTCAAAAATGTCACAGACTGAACCATTATTGAATATTTTTGAGATGGCCAAGCTGTTAAGAATCAGCTGTTCTCAGTCGCTGTTGTCCAAGAACCGAGATCCACCACTGGAAAGCCTTCTATCATCCTGATGTTGGTGCCCACAGCAGCTTGGCTCAGTCAGTGTTAGCATGGCAAGTGTTTGTGGACGTGCCTCAATCAAGTCTTAACTCATGGACACATAACTGTAACCAAAAAGAGTTTGAAAGAAAAATGGGTGTAACGTCTTTTGTTGCTAATGCTCTGTGTCTCTTTGACACCACTGTTCATTTATAGTGCTATCAGATATGCATTACATCCTAAAATAGAATATGAATAGTCATCCAAATGCAATCGGATATGAGTGGCAATTTGGCATTGAAGCCCTGCAGCATGAACTTTCCCTCTGAATGTCACACACAGAGACACACACACACACACACACACACACACCTCACTGAATGGTATCAGCCCTAATAGATAATCACATTGATATTTTATTTAGTGGTGAACTATGGCAGAAATATCACACCTCACAGTACCACCTGGTATCCTTAATTGTTAGGTGGAGTGGAGGAGCATCACCCATAAATATTGTACATAGATGTATTTGTATTGCCAACATGCACTCAGAAGAGTTTAATCCACCTTACCTGCAGGTAACATCAACATATTTGCACTGCATCAACTCAGTGATTAGACATGGAGAAAGGCGCTTATAAAATTTTACCGCAGGATTTCATCTGCTGTCATCCCTGACTCAAAACAAGGACAGACCGCCAGTCAGCAATCCTGTTCTCACCTCACTGATCTCAGGTTTTTAGCTCATCACATTGAATACCTGAGCAGACATTGAAATGACTGTGAAAGAGGGAGAGAGGTCTCAGTGACCTCACTCTATCACTCTGTTCCTCCTCCTCCACCCTTCTCTTTCCTCTCTCTCTCTTCTTTTTCTCTCCCTGCCTCAGTCACATATGTGCATTTTAAAAAGGTGTAGCCGCTCTAAGAGAATGAAGAGGCTTTTACCCTGATGAAAAGCCTCATTTCCTGCCACAGCATCAGATGTCTGTCCCTTCTTTCTCTCTCTCTCTCTCTCTCTCTCTCTCTCTCTCTCTCTCTCTCTCTCTCTGCATGTCTGGTGTTCTCTGATGGTTGCCATCGTACACCTGACTGATAGGTATCGAATTGGCATTTGAAACACCGGCTAATTCATAGACATGGAAGTTAAATGTCTTCTGACATTTGTTTAATTGCCAAACGCAGCAGCCCTTTCTTTTATAGACAGGCACATGTCTGAGTGTCAGAGCTGCAGGAAAAGTGTGACACATAATTATCACTGAATTTAGATCCCATTAAGGTTTGGTATTTACCATAGGACAGGTGCCACTCTCTATTAATCTTTTCCCTGCAGCATCGCTGCACTTTTGTTTCGTTTGAGTGGATTGTTAAAAGTTATTTACCATGAATATGGATTTACTGGCTGTTGGAGGGACAGGAGCGTCTATACATGAGGACTAAGCTTTGTGTCTTGTTTGCAGGTGGAGCCCAATACCAAGCTGTTTCCAGCTGTGTTTGTACGTCCTACAAGCGCCAACCTCTTCCAGTTTGAGTTTGTCAAGATCAAGGTTTGTCTTTTTCTAAAGGCACCATTTATTGGTGCTGAAACATGAATGAACTGTATGTGTTGCAGTGGCTGTTGATATCGCTAGAATATATTCAAAGTTGAGTAATTGGTATAATTCTTAGTGAATAAAGGAATGGAATTCCAGTATTCCTCATTTTGCTCAAGGACTCTGATCTACAACACTTGTCACTGTGTTTATTCCAGTCAGTATAATAGTAAAAGCAAAAGCACAAGATTCCACTTCCACCTTTGTTAGTTGGCTTATTTTCCCTCTGTGCTCAGGATGCCATGCCGCTCTCGTCGGCCATCTTTAAGAGCGAGCACAGGAACCCGGTGCCACAGTGCCCGCCGCGGCTGGACGTCCAGACCATCGTGGCGGTGCTGTGGAGCCGCATGCCCAACACCTTCCTCACTGTGGAGACGGCCCGTGTGAGTGAGAGACACGGCTGGGTGGTCCAGTGTCTGGAGCCGCTGCAGATGATGGCTGTGCATATACCAGAGGAGAACAGGTCTGCAGCATAACATGAACAGAGCACCGACCATCTGCAGCAGAACACACCCTGCCCATTTTGACCTTTCCCTTCTTCATCCTTTGCTCTGTCTCATCATCCAGGTGTATGGACATCATGGAGTTGTCTGAGAACGAAGACTTGAGGAAGTTCCACTACCACACCCTGAAGCTTTACTGCGCCCTCTGTGCCCTGGGGAACACCCGGGTGGCCCATGCCCTCTGCAGCCACTTGGACCAATCACAGCTCCTCTACACCATCGACAACCAGTACCTCTCTGGTATGCTGAGAGAGGGCTTCTACAACGTCCTGATGAGGTGTGTTGGTCACATTTTCAAAACATCTTGTAATGTAATACCATGTAAAGTTTGAACATCGGGTTTACATGTGACATGTGACATGTAGTTAAGATGAGAGTGATCTGTTGTTGTAGCCAGTGTACGGTTATTGATTGGAAACAGGCCAGAAATCTCAGCACCTGTTGATGTCATTTTTGAATTACAGGTATTGAACGACCCTATAAACATTCTGCAGATATTTTATTATCATCTTGTGCTTGGGGCCAGGAAAAATCTGTCTTATTTCATCTGTAAAGAGCATGCCCTTTTGAACATGCGATCATGACCTACAGTACTATAATGGATATTTTCCTGATGAGTATAATGATAATGTAGTCAGTGCCACCAGTGGCAGGTGATGATCCAGTCGATTCTTGTTGTCATTGGCAGCATCCACCTGGAGACGGCAAAGGAGGCTCGCCTCATGATGAACAACGAGTTCATCATCCCCGTGACGGATGAGACGCGCTCCATCAAGCTTTTCCCCGACGAGTCCAAGAGGCACTCGCTGCCCGGTGTGGGGCTGAGCACCTCCCTCAAACCCCGGGTCAACTTCTCCCCTGTTGGCGTCATCAGCACCAAACGCCAACAGCACCTCTACAGCCCCGAGATCCCGCTGGGGATCCTAAAGGAGAAGGCCATCAGCATGCTCACCGAGGCGGTGCAGGGCGGAGGCACCCACATCCGAGACCCGGTGGGGGGCAGCGCAGAATTCCAGTTCGTCCCCATCCTCAAGCTGATCGGGACCCTGCTGATCATGGGGGTCCTAACTAGCGACGAGGTGCGGCTGATTCTCCTGCTGATCGACCCCAACGTGTTCGGAGAGGCGCAGGAGGCGGAAGAGGGGAAGGGGGAGGAGGTGGCCGTGGCGGGGGAGAAGGAGGAGGTGAGCAGCAACGAGGAGAAGGCGGTGGAGGCCGGGGAAGAGGAGACGAAGGAGACCAAACCACTTATGAAGGGTCTGCTGGAGAAGTCGCTGCCCGAGTCAGTCAAACGCCAGGTGATGAGAGGACGCAAGCATGCGCACACACGTTTTAACAGTTAGCTGTGAAGACACTGAAAAGAGTTGCTAAATCCATCAGTTTGTCTGCAAAAGTTAATTAAATTTTAATTTTGCTCATCTTGTTTGCCTTCCTCCAATTTGGTATGGTAATTGCTGGTTTGTCTGCGGTTCAGATCTTTCGTGGCTTTCCTCTTGCTGTGAAATTACTGCATTAATGCAATGGAAGTTACAGTGGGAGAATACTAATGTGCTGTCAGTGGAATAAAAAAATGGGAAACTCGACATCACTATCAACATTAAATTTTAATGAACATGATGAAAAAGTTGTGCTGCATTTTGGGTTGCCAAATAATCAAGGAGAATCAGCAGCTGTATCTGATGTGTGATGATGTCACTCAAATAGTTTCATATCAGTTTAGATTTAGTCAAAAGCCACATACAACACACACACACACACACACACTCACACACAGAAAGAGTGAGATACAGCCTCAAATCAAATAGACTGATGACCTTTTAATGTGTTTCATGTATCTTGACACATGAAACATGATAAAATTTATAAGGCAGATAAACGACCAGGTCATTTATTTGCCGTACATCAATACACACAAACAACATACAACAACATGTGACATGAACAAATGGTAAACCAAAATCTGTGTGTTCTGTGCAGATGTGTGAGCTTCTGCACTACTTCTGCGACTGTGAGCTGAAGCACCGCATCGAGGCCATCGTCTCGTTCTCGGACAGCTTCGTGGCCAAGCTGCAGTACAACCAGAAGTTCCGCTACAATGAGCTGATGCAGGCCCTCAACATGTCGGCCGCCGTCACTGCCAAGAAGACCAAAGAGTTCCGTTCACCGCCGCAGGAGCAGGTACCGCACTGAACTGAACAGCAGACCGTCAGATGTTCACATCCTGTTAGAAGTGTTGAAGATGTGTGGAGGGTTTGAGGCATTATGTTTTCCAAAATGATGTTGCCAGAAATCCCAACATTCACTGGGGCTTTGAGGGAAAAAAAAACAACAACAACAAAAAGACTGCCTTGACTTAGGCATTAATGAACACACAGGATTTTGAAGTTTTCCTGCTAACTTTCAGTTTGTGGTTGTTCTTCAACCTTATTTGCAGCTATTATTATACCCATAGGGAAAGTTTGGCCATATGTGCGGCTAAATTGAAGTTAGAGTGAGCCAACCACCCAATGAAAAGAAAACGCCTGGCATTTAAGATTAGAAAAACTTTATTGCTCCCAAAGGGAAAATTTATCTTAAGTACTTTGCTGGTCAAGTAAGTTTACAGTTATGCATTGTGAAGGCCTGAGGGAACACAACATCAGTCCATTAATTTAAAGGTTAGCCTTCAAAAATGCTGCAGAGTTCAGTCCAGGTAAAAAAAAAAAAAAAAAAAAAAATTATAAAGAAGAAAGAGAGAAAGAATAAGAGCATAAAAGCATTAAATAGCCTTACAAAATAAAGTCATGACCCATTTAGACATCCAAAAATACCAGTTTGACGCTGTTAGAAACGTTTAATCAAACCAGCAGACAGACGCTGGCGGTATCTGAACCTCCCCAGACTAAAATACCCCTCTGAGGGATGCACTCGTCCTCACAACAGATGTTGGACTAATCTGCCCCTTTTGCCCTGAGAGGTCAGACTCAGGTTTCCTTGTGCTATGTGATCAGGGCAATGATGAGTCTTGTGTTTGGACACACTGAATCAAGGCCCTTTTTGAAATTAACAAGGTCTTCTTTTAGTTTTGAGATGAGAAAATTGGTCGCCATTTCACCTTTGTATGTCCTGTATTCACTCAGTTTACTACATTGCATGCCAGTGCACCTTAGCATCACGTTGAAAGTGTTAAATGGTGCATTTACTGTAAATACTGGTCACACACAGGTGGAACTGTTACCATTAATCCCATCACATACGTTGATCGAAAAGCGTATTTTTTTAAGGCTGATGTAGTCCTGCGTACTTGGCTCTAAAGCATCTGCCAACGTGTTTGTCTCTTGTTTTCTGTTCTCATGTTGGATGAAACAGCATAGAAACAACTGGAACATCAGTCGAGATCCTGAGGTTAGATCATCAGCTCTGTGAACACAGCTCAGCAGCTCTCTACAACACATATGAACCCATATTCGCAGATCTCAGTCATGCTCGCCCCCACACCGCATGCTTTCAGCGGTTTTCAGCTCAGTGTGTTATAATTGCATCAGCACACTGGAGTGCCGGTGGCTCAGATTCTCGTACCTAATGACCAGGCTCCATTTAACGTCCATTCCTCTCTCAGTGTGTCTCATAGCCAGAATAGAGAGAACATTATTCTTCCTGCCCAGCAGCCAGAGAGTCCCAGTCATTTCCTTTCTGAATTGCTTTTGTGCTGAATCGAGCTCTTGTATACAACACAGCAGCATCTTGAACTGCGAGGCAGATATGTTCGCCTGCCCAACTTTTAATGTTCATATGTGCTTCCCATGAGCTGCAGAAGCGTGCAGATCAATATAGCCCCAAAGCTAGACTCAGATCTCCGCAAAATAATGTAGTGGTCAGCAGCAGGTGTATCTTCTTGAAGACTGCTCCGAGTTCCTCCCATGGTTTATTAAGAAGCTCTGCCAGAAATAGACATCAGCCTGAACTGGATTCTCCATCCACTTGGCCTGTGAAAATGTTTCATTTATATTTAGTCTGTTTTATGGTATCCAGTGACATACAGCAGGCACAGTAGCTGTGCAGCGTTTTATAATACCTCACGATTAAAGCTGTTGTGATGGTTGTGGAATTACTTCATGGCCTTTAATTTTCATCGCTCCGCACAAACTAGATGTAAAATGCCTCAGACTGTTTCTGTCTGCACTGATCAAACAGACAGTATCTGAAAACCCCATATGTGTTTTAGTCCACCACAGGAGGCAGCAAAAGTAAATCTACTGTTGAGTGTGACTCAGAATATTAATGCTGCAGTTCCCACTCTCCTTCCATTGCTCTCAATTCTTGTGTCATCTGGCATCTTTCTTCCATTTATTATTTCAATGAGTCTGTAGGATTGGGGTTGTTTTTGCCTGTATTACCTTTTTCTTTGCATTTTGTCTTTTTTTGTCCCTGTTTCTTTGTTTTTTTTCCCATTAATTTCTGTTTCTTTCCTCCTGCTTACATGTTCTAACCTCATTGTTCTCTTTGTCTTCCTGTAGATCAACATCCTGTTGACTTTCAGTGCAGGGGACGACTGTCCCTGTCCCTTGGACATTCAGGATGAACTCAATGGTTTCCATGAAGAGCTGCGACTGCACTGTGGTACAGTCCTAATGCTCTCACTAAACAGAATTCTCATACAAATGTCAATTTCATTTCATGCTTATACTTTGTACACTGGATTTACTGAGTAGATTTGCATACACAATAAGAGTAGTACAAAGAGTAGAAAAGATAATAAAATCTGAACCTCATGTATGGTGGATATACAATCAAAAACATAAGTGTGACAATGATCGAAACTTTTTCTGTTACTGTCATTGATTCATAGGTGCTACCTGTAGCATTTTGCTTTATGGCTTTATGTTCTGTTGTTCTGTGCTTTATGGCACAAAACAGGAAGGGGGTTCTGTTCTGTTGTTTTTTGCACAAACAAGTCTATGGGGGTAAAAAAAAAAAAAAAAAAAAAAAAAAAAATAAAAATATAAATAATAATAATAATAAAAAAAT
>OMLF01042825.1:20967-32547 GCA_900302615.1 Holocentrus rufus | reverse complement strand
AGATCCAATCGCCCGGCTGCAGCTGCCCAGGTCAGACGCATGAAACAGGCCACAGTGGAGGTGAAGTCACCTACCTCCATGGTCTAGGACAGAGAAGGAACAAATGTTATACTTTGGTTAACTCACAAAAAAAGCATGAGCACTGATGGATTCACCATGGAATCATCTAGAAACGGTGAAACGGTGAAACGGTGTGCTGAAACGGTGTGTTGCTCCAATACCTGAATAGCCACACGAGCAGCAGGTATGATCTCCTCAACCCTGATGGAGGAGCGCTCAGACAGTGACATTTGTCTGTAGGAGGACTTCTCTGGAGTTCCACACAGAGACAGCTGTCGCCCAGCCCGACCCGCGTTACGGAAGGGCCGGGACGAAAGCGCGTCACCATCCCTGATGACATCGTCATCTAACATTGCTGGCATGCTCTGGCCGACCAGAAGGAACCTGCAAATAGAGCCAGTCGATAATAATAGCTTTAATAAAATGTACTTTTCTGCACAGTTAAAAAATCCTTCACAGAGCAAAAGAAATAAGAGGAAATAACAGACAAAAGATACAAAATAGTGAAAAACAGTATAAAAATCCAGTAGTAGAGAGAGAGAGAGAGAAAGTAAAAGAGAGCCTGTACCTGGCCAGCTGAAGACAGATAGAGTAGACTCCTTGTCTGGTTTCATAGTCCACCTCTGAGGGGATCGAATCTCTCTGCATAACATTCACCACCAGACTGCAGAGGAAAGACAGACAAACATCAGTGGTTGTTCTGGCTGTGAATCAGCGGTCTAGGAGAAAGCATGGAACTAGCACCGCCAGAGGGGTTTAATTCCCACTGGAAATACATTGAATGAATGCATTCAAGATACTTCAAAGGGTTTGGGATAAAAACATCCATACAAGTGGCACGTGCGCGCCAGTCTACAGGGAGTGTATAGTGCAGCGTGACAACTCTACTGAGACTTTTCCCACAGTAGAACAAAACAAACAAGACAGCCAGGAAGTGAAACTACGGCCTTTTTTAAATTAGCTTTGGCCTGCCTGCTTGAAGCGTGCCCACGCCGTGTCCCGTGCTGTAGCTGTGCTGGCAGCAACGGAGAAATGGCATTCTTTTGTTTTTGTCTATTTCTTCAAGTGTATTCAATGTGTGTGGTTACCTGAGGCCTCCTGCTTTGAGGAAGTTCTCGCAGAAAGATTTGACACTGGTTTTGGCCATCTCGTCATCAGATGTGGGCATCAGTTTGGAGCTCAACACCTGATGCTAAAGACGGGAGAGGGAAGGATGTCAAAGAGGCATCAGAGAGGATGGATGGTGGAGAGGAACAAAGGAAAAAAAACTGAAGGTTTCACTCCTAAATTAAGAGTACAATTTCTGCAGAATGGAACTTCAATGTACCTCCAAGTTGTAGAGCACTCTGAAGGTGGACATGCCAGGAGCTGAGGATCTGAACAGGGACTCTAGGATGGACGCAGCACTGGGTTGGTGCTGCTGCTTAGAGGCCAGAGATGGAGAACGAGAGCCTGTGCCCTGACCTAAGGTGAACAGCGTCTTCTGCGGGAGAGAGACACAGAGGGAGAGAATGAAAATCGATGTTTGCCATATCAGTGAAGACTGACAGACTGAAGATGGGCAAACAGAGAGACAGAAATGGAGACAGATGACCGTCAGAGGTACCTGGTGGCTCCAGACGCTGGACTCTTTGGGAACAAAGTTGTCTAGAGCATCCTGCACCTCAGGATCTGTGGGGATCAGCAGCAGCAGCTTCCTCACGCGCAGAGTGATCCTGCAAGTAATAAACACACATTTGAAAAACCCATTCTTTTGTACATAATCTTGAAAAGAATACAAAAATAATCTTTCCCTTTGTTTCCATTTGTTCTCTTACCTGGGTTCATCAAGGTTAGCCAGCTGGTAAAGCATCTCAAACACGTTACACACCAAAGCCATCACCACACCAGGCAGGGACTTTTCCTGGAGACAGAAACAATATGACAAACTGTCAGAATCCAGGTCAGAGTTTAAATAAGTGTAAGTGCTGGTGTACTGGGCTGGCTCAGTCAGGGGGGTTTACCTGCTCCAAGGCATACGCAGAATTGAAGACAGCAGAGCTGGAGCTGCTGGAGGCGGAGGCTGAGGACTCGGAGCTGCCAGAGGGAGTGCCAGTGCCGGAGCTCTTCACAGTCAGACTCTGCTCGTCACTGAAGCCGAGCTGGGACAAGAGCTTCTGGTCCCGATTCATCGTCAACTACAATGAGAGGGAGGGGGCAGAGAGGGGACGGGGTGAAAGAAAAAAAAAGGGATTGAGGGATTACTTTAAAGAACCTAGTTTGCACTTTTAAGTAGTTTGTAATTTCTTTTGTCTTTGAGGCTAACAATAGACTAAGAGATGGATGGAGTATGGAGTGAATGACAGTAAACTTGAGAAACCCACAACGAGACAAAAAAAGACTTTCTGCTACTTACAGAGTCATCATCACTTACCACGCTGTCGTTGGCAAAGATCTGGACATTGTCTACTGGGCAGCTCAGGTGTTCAGATATTTTCCACCGGATACTTCCTACTGTCTCATTGCTGTGGGCCTGCAGGACACACACACACACACACACACACACACAGTGAGAACTATCTCCACTGCAGACTTATCGTTATAAACTAAACATAACTTACAGGGCACTGGGAAAGGGCCCACTATACCTCCAGGGTGAAGGTGTCTTTGGTTGACTCATAGGTGATGTGAAGGGAGACAGGGTGGCCATTGAAAGAGGCCCCGTGAGGTAGAATGGTGCGAGGAACTGAGTACAGATCCTAGACAGAAACACATTTCAGTTTTAACTGCAATGCAACAGAGATGTGAACAGAAGCTCAAACACATTTAACTCTTATAGTCTGTTTTATTACATACATTTTCTGTCTTAATAATAAAGACACTTTTAGGGTGAAGAGGGCGGGGCTTACCTCAATGGTGATGACGTAGCGCTCGGCCAATAGCAGCAGTCTTTCGATTATCACTAGCTTTGTGGATCTGAAAATGACAGATGCATTAAACAACAGGACTCAAACAGGACTAGATACAAAACACCAGAGCTTAGCAATTTCCCTGCGGGGATCAATAAAGTTTTCTGAATCTGAATCTGAATTCCCTGGTGTAACTTGGTGCAGTCAAGTGTAAAATAACTCTCCATGGTGACCAGTGAATGAAATATAGGCTGAGAAGTTTCTATAGATTTAGTCAGTATTTTGCATCCCAGCCATCCCCATGCTGCGTACCTGGATGGTGATTGAACAGATGTGGCCACTGTCGGCATGGCAGTGGCCGTGAGCATCTTGGTTGCCCTGGTAACAGCATGTGTCAAGGTCGGCCCACCCAGGGCAGAACTGGCCGCCTGAGGAAAGACGAAACAAGAATGTGCTTTCAGACGTTGACTCAGTGTGAGACGGGTACTGCCAGTCCTGCCGGTGATGAATTCAGCTACTCACCTCTAGTCTCTTGTAACAATCAGCAATAAACTTCTTGTGCAAAGACACAGAATCCTGCAAGGATGTGAAGTTAATACAGACATTAATACACAGTAATGCTGCTCAAAAATCTTGCAGGTGTCACTCTACGTGTGATATGCTACTACACAAAGTGGTAGTGTCTAAACTAGCGACTTTCCCTCATATTTCTCTGCTGCCTGGATGTTGACTAGCTAAATATTAGCTCAGAGTTATGGTCATTCCTGTGCAGCAATAGCAGGTGTGAGGCCACTAAAAATGAACAAGTAACTAAATTTTATTTACAAAGTGACCGATTCTGCACATGAAATAGCACTGAAAACAGGTGGAGTGACATATTTGTATGAAAAATGCACATTAATTAGTGTGGTCGGTTTATCAAAAAGCCAAAAGTTAAATCTGGACACATAAACCGTGTGTTTGCAGGCAAGAGTGGATACAAAAGCATATGCACACAGAAACACACACAATGCACAATACCCACACCCACACACACTGACCTTCTTCATCTTGGGGTTGAGGTTGGTGTAGCTGTAGGTGATAATGAGCTGGATGGCTTCATTGGCTATCTCTTCATCTGGGGTCTCCATGGCGATGCGCCAGATAAAATCCATCCCTGTCAGGTCAAGGCGCTCCACACACTGCAGTCAGATCAACAATGAGGCTTCATTGTATCAGCTAAGTTGTATATACACTTTTGCATTTCGGTTTGAACTGACAAAATTATCTGTACAGAATATCAAACAGTGTGCAGAGAAATGTGTGGGGCTTTGGAAACTGACCAGCTGAGTCCCCTGGCGTTTCAGGCGATGGTCACACAGATTGACGTTTTCAAAGAAGGTCTTGAACAGATTGAAACCTGCAAGACACAAAAAATGAATGAAGTTTTTTGAGATTGATTCACTCACAACTAATGAAAGGATATTGGTCAGTAAGAACTTGTGATGGTCCTCCTCACCATTCATGGTGATCTCATAGGGCTCTAGTTTCAGGATCTTCTCTTTGAAGAGCTGCTGCTGAACATCGCTCTCCAGGTCATGTTGTCCTTTAGTGAACCACTCAAAACACATCTGCACACAGCAAAACATGCCATGTTAGAAAGCAAAAATATTTTAGAAATGAATCAGTCCAGAGATTTGTCACTATTGTCAACCAGAAGAAACACTTCAGAATGTGTTTTGTTTTTGTTATGAATCACTGAGTACAAAGAGATGTCAGCTTCTGCTTTTAGCCAGTTTCTGCTTTTTGTAATCCTGCCAACCTGCACACAAGAGCTGTCCAAAAAAATTGTGAACCAACTGAGCTCAAGTGAATAAAGGCTATGAATGGTTCTGATGGAGCCTTGGTTTCCCTTGTCATCTTGACAGGCTGCCTCTGAACAGATATTAACATATGGGAGGATTCCAGCAATCACACGCTGGTCTAACTGTGTCCATACCTCTCGGTCGAGTTCACAGACGTCAGGCCCGGACACCAGGCACTCCCAGATCTCCTTGGCCCTGTTCCAGACCAGGTAGAGGCTGGCCTCCTGAAGGAAGAAGGCCAGGAAGCGCAGGTGGCCATCCAGGTACTAAACACACAGTCAGAGAGAAACATGACACGTCACCCTCAGACGCATGATGCCATTTAACAGTGTCCTCCTGCTTATCAGTCATTTCTGTTTGCAGTACAACCTCTGTATGTGTGCCAGCTCATATTAAATTAGGGCTGCACAGATTATTACACATTCGTGACAGTGCTGGATCATCAGTTTGTATTTGCCACTGTCAATACACAAGCCTTCCTCCTCATTCACTTTGTACTTTGAAAACGGCTGAGGCACCCAGCACATCTGAGCAAGAGGATCCCTCAAGCAAGCCGTCAAAAATAAGACGAAAGAACATCAAAGTCTGGTAATGTGCGAGGAATGTAGCAGCTTGCACACAGCGCAGCACAACACTGGGCTTAACTACTGCAGAGCATTACAGTGTTTTTTGAGTTTTTGAGTAATGATAAAATATACAAAAGGAGGAATTTGTACTAAAACAAAATGCAACACAAGGAGCAGTAGAATACAAAACAGTGAGGATTTTATGATCAAATATGATGACCAAAAAAGGAAATATTATGACAAGTTAAGACAACTAAACTGAAAATCAGACCGTGTCCGAAATTAAATTTTAGCCTCATTTACCAATTTACTGAAAAAAATAATGGACAGAAATTTGTCACTATCCACTTCTGCAAAAAGTTAGCAAACTAACTTCTGTGTTACCTTACATTTTGTAATTTTTCCATTTTTTAAATTTGATATAATTAGTTGATTTAAATTTGTTAATTTGCCCACTTGGTTGGCACCTGTTGCATTCCTGGGTGGCCAGGAAGAGGCTTCCTCTCTCCATGGTCCTTCCTACCTTTTTTCCCTTTACCTTTGGGCCTTTGGGGATTTTTGTCTTGCCTGCTATGTGGGTTAAATCAGGGGATGTCACCCAAAGACAACTATTACTGCCATTTAGTGGTAAGAGAAACAACATGGTGGAAAAAAAAGCAGAAAAATAAGAAGATCCATGAAACGATGAGAAGTAAAAGTAAAAATAAATGAAAATAGACCGGATGCAGGAAATGAAATCAACCCGTAGTAAATGCTAAGGAAAGAAGAGACAACAGAAGCAAACCTCCTGGTAGGTGTATCGACCGTCCACCAGGATGGAACCCGAGAGGCCGTTGTTTCCTGCAGCCGTCACGGCGAGTCGATGGCAGCACACAAGAGATCCTGTAATCAGCTTGACGATCTCAAAGTTCTTCTTCAAGTCCTGGATGATGCTCTGTGGGGGAGGGGAAGGCGGGGAAAGGTTGCCACAGCAACGTCAGCCTTTTTGTACATCAGATCGGTTTGATGGTGACGGTGTGTGTGTTTGTGTTTGTGCATCACCTTGTCTTGCTTCTGGTTGGTCTGCTTGATGAAAGAGCGTGTGATCTCATGCAGCTGACGAAGAGCAGGAACAACCCAGACCGCCTGAGGACTGCTCTGTTGTGAAGCCTGTTGAGACACACACAAACACACACACGCACACATATTGATCTCCAATAAAGCAGACTGTACACCTGAACACATGCTAGGACAAATGGGGTCTGTGACAGCCTTTGTTCGCCAGATTTAATTACACGGATTACAGTTTTTATCGTCTTTGCTTTGCCATCACAGACAGACCATTTTCCTCATGAGCGACTGGAGAAAACATGAGAAACACAATCGGGGCCATAAATGGAAAGAATTTGGCAAGCAGTCTTAAGGTTGTCACACTATGCTCATATTATTTACTCTCTCGGTGCCATGTTTAAATTCGTTTCAAGCACAAACTTTCCTTGCCAAAAATCAATGGCTCTGATTAGATCCCTCTTTGCATGAGCAGGTCTGCTGACACCCCCACCAAAGCTGAATATTCACCCAGCAGCAGAAATCACACCAAACCGAATCCAGTCAGCTCTCACCCACAACAAGATCAACAACGCTGTGTAATCATTAGCTGGTGCCAAAAAAGCCCTCTTAGTTAGACAAGCAGAAGATTAACAAACACCCAGCTGAAGTTCTTCAGGTTAAAATCAAGTGTGAAATAATCACCCTGTGACCAGTAAAGTCCCTTTGTGATCAAGCTCTCCTCCGTTATTGGTTGGTTGGCATGAAGCAATGAGATTGGATACGCATTTATCGGAAGAGGATTTAATGACATGGGCTTCTCTTACTTTGGCCAGTGAGCTGGCTTTCTTCTTGCCCCAAGAGCCAGTAAGAAATGAACTTTGGATGTCGCTGCCTTTACTCTCCTCCTGAGCCTGAGTCTAGAAACATAAACTTCATTTAAGGTGGGACATTTGTAACATGTGTGCTTGTGTGTGCAGTGCACCCAATAACATGTGGCTACAACAGGCAAGAAATGCCTGTAATGTCTGTAATCTCAAAAAAAAAAGGATAAAGGAAAGATAAGTAGAAGTGGTGAGTGTGTGCCTTTGTTGAGTGTGTGTGACAAAGAGAGAGACAAGCAAAGGTGTGTGTTAAAGTGTGTGTGTGTACAGTTCAGCATATTGACTCTACAAA
This sequence comes from Holocentrus rufus, assembly GCA_900302615.1. Lineage (NCBI taxonomy): Eukaryota > Metazoa > Chordata > Actinopteri > Holocentriformes > Holocentridae > Holocentrus > Holocentrus rufus. The sequence continues at coordinate 24,987 of OMLF01042825.1, read as the reverse complement.
TACTGAGGCAGCGCAGTCGAGCCACATGGAGCACGAGGAGGGAGAAAGGACAGAGGAAAAAGGCAGGGAGCAAGTGACCTTGTCTTCCGCAGAGTCACGCTCTCTCTGTCGTGTTCAGAGGGACGGAATAAAGCCGGCGAGGAAAACAGGAGGGGGGGGGGCAACTGGTGACCTTTCCTTCACTGTCAAACAAAACCTTTAAAATGAATAATGAAAGCCTGACAGACAGAAAACTTGTCTGATAAGGGAGCGTCCTCATCTCCATATCCCACTGCTGCTGCTGTGGATGCCGGACTGCGGGCACACTCAGAGGCAGGGCATGGAAACAGACTGAAGATGGGGCTGTGCACGCAGCACTAACAAGGACACACTAACTTTAGACCAAAATTGTCAGAGCAGGCGGAGGGCTGCAGGGGAGCCTATGCGGTGTTTCCATTGTATTTATTGAGCTGTAGAAGCCCCCCCATCGGCTAGAGAATCGTCTCTGCAGCTTGAAAATGTAAAAACAATGAAAATTCATCAGCCAGCCTCCAAATATTTAATTACAATTACAGCTCAATTATCCCCATATCATGGTATTAAAACATAAAAAAAGAGCAATTTTGCTGCAATAGCTGCTGGAACTGACCCGGGACAAAACCAAAATGACCTCACATCAGCCCTCACATCTACACAAAGAGAACTACAGGGACAGTGTGTGTGTACAGGCTGTATTTAAGCTGGTGCAGCACGAAAGAGAGATGAAAAAAAATCAGTTTATGTGCATGTCTGTGTCACCTTCTTAATGTCTTCAATGCATTTGATGATGTAACTGCGTTTCACAGTCTCCTTGACGGCGTAGGCATCGCTCAAGATCCCCAGGTGCTCCTCCGACGCCTGCTGAACCAGACTGGTGGGCAGCGTTGGGAGGTGGGCCAGCTCCCATAGCACCTCCAGCACCTACACATACACACACACACACACACGATGATTAAGACTCAAGTATATGCTTTTCTAATCAAACCTCACATACAGTGCAGGCTCCTCATTTAATTTCCCAAGCGCATCTTAATATCTACGACCCTGACAGGCAGACAGACAGACAGACCTTTCCTGTTGTAGCTTCAGAGCGAGCCTCTCTGCCGATCCTCCCGATCAGACTAAGGAGCTTCTGCCTCACACGGTCACTCTCCACCTCCCAGCTCTGAAAAACACACACACACAAAGTTATTTCTATACACACCTAAAGCAACTTCTGTTCGTAAATCACTATCTCTGCAGGACTCTATAAAGACACACAATCAAAACCCCAGTCACAGTGATGGTCCTGACCTTCTGTATGAGCACAAAGAGGTGCGTGAGCTGATCGAAGTTGAACTTGACAGCAGCAGCAGCGATGATGGTGTGGATGTTTTCGATCACGGTGGACGACTGGCCGGCCTGAGAGGCGCACACACAAGAAGCAACAGATCCGTCAAAACAAAACGCATGAATTATTTGTCACACTCTGTAGATCTACAAACACGATCAGCAATGCTTCTATTATGTATGTGACATGCTATAAGCCAAGTTTGCCAACGGTTCAGTTAACAGTTCACTGGTTGAGTAGGATGCATAGCTGCTTTGAAGTCACTGTTGCGACACATGGAGACACCAGTGATCAAAACCCAACAATATATTCCCCGTGACGCCAGTTTAGCAGCATGTGTCACCCCATGTCACTGCAGGTTATGACTGCAATGTCGGCATGAATAAAGACATTTTGAGATTTGCAAATGATGGCGTGTGGGAGCTCTATAGCTTATGCAATATTTATTACTGTAAACATGGCCTGTGAAACGTACTACAGTTTTTTTTTCTCCTGCAAAAATGTGCAGTGTATAGATCCGAATCCTCTCCTGTGGTGTGTCGCTGAGCTCTGTTGTACTCCAGCGAAGTATTCAAATGCGTATCGGTTCGCAATTTGGCTTTGGTCAGCAAATTGTATCATCACAATGAACAAGAGGATTGCAGGCAACCTCAATTTTAAACAGCTGGGAATGAATGACTCGACTGTGTTTTGGGTCAGTGACAGTGACTGCTGATTAATTAGGTCTAAACATCTTTGCTTTGGATGTTCTGGGAGGCAGTAAAGAATCTTCACTTGTTTTTTTCCCCATTTCTTTGCCTGTGTTCTCTCTGCAACACTTGACACTCTATTTAGCAACAGATTTGTCGATGCAAGACAATCGCTTGAACACAAAAAAAAATGCACTGGTTTTTACCTGTATCTTCCAGATCTTGGTCAGTTCATCCAGGGATAGTTTGCTTCCCAGCAGCTCAATGATGCCTTTAATTCTTTCACAGTACTGAGCCTGGTCAATGTTACCTGCAACAAGGCAACGCTGCATAAGTCACACTGAGTGATGCCGGCACGCTCTGCAGACGAGCCTGCCATGTGTCTTTTTAGTTGATCTTTAAATGTCATTGTTGTAACGTCTTAATTGTGTGTCACGACGATCTGTAAAGCACTTTGTGGCAAAGTGATTCGTAACAGCTTGATTTATGTCCTTACCCTCCAGTGCTATTGACAGGACAGAGTTCTCTACCAGCCAGTCTAGCAGTTTATCTGTGTCAATGGCATTTTTCACCGTCTTGGACACCGTGCTCTCCTCTATCAGCTTGGTAACCTGAAAGACAAACACACCAAAAAAATCAGCGTGAGACTTCTGACCCAGATAAAATCCACACGTTGTTTAATCTAGGTTCACGCTTTAACTGTGAAAGAGCTCTCGACCTCTTTGAGGGAGTTCATCTTAGTGGAGAAGTGCGGCGTTTTGAGCATACGCAGCAGCGTGTCCAGCCTCAGGTCATCCACCACGGTGACCAGCTCCCTCTGGAACCTCATGCACAGCAGCTTGATGGCCGACAGCAGGTCTGGGATGCTCACCAGACGCTGCGGGAAAAGACAGAACAAAGGGGGACTAAGATGAGAGAGCTTCAAGGAGTCACTATAAACGAAGATGTCCTTAGACTCTCCAAATGTTTGCATGAAAATATGCTTCAGCACTGAGGAAAGGGAAAAAAAAAGAAAGAAAGAAAAAACACGGCAACAAAAAAAGCTACCTTGTCTTTAAGGTCCTTTTCCTCCAGGTTCTGTACATAAGTGATCATCTTATGGATGACTGGGTCCAGCATGGGCTAGAAAGACAATATAAAAAGCTGTTAATCCCTGTGGGAAGGCTGGGCCACTGGAGCAGCAAACATTAACAGGATGCAGAAAATAAAAATAATATCAGAATATAGCCAAAAGGGGTCAAATAAACATACACAACTGGCCATTTCAACAAAAGAACATCATACATTTTAAAGTATCTGACATAAAGAAAGAACACACAAATAACTGTTTACTAATAGTACAAACTTTTAAAAAAAAATTGCCATTAAACCACCATTAAATGTGTTGTGTGTGTGTGTAGGGGTGACTACAGCTATGACAGCTCACCTGGACGAGGCTGGAGTTGAGGTATTCTGCACACACACCAAGGGGCTGCACCAGAGCTGACACACACTGCACAAACACACGCAGAGAGAGACAGAACAACACAGGCGTGACACACAAAACAAAACAAGTGAGCAAGTTTGCAATAACAAATTCACTACGATGAGCTGGCACATGAATAGTTCATTCTCTGTTTTATGCAGGGAGAGTCTCCACGTTAACCTTCCTACATTCTTGTGAGGACGGGAAATAGTGATCGGCATCAGTTTCGATAGCGTATGAAAAGAGAACTAAACTCCCATAATGCTCCTCGAATTCTGTCAAAATGAGAAGTGTTTAGGCCAGAGGTCAACTTGTGACTGCAGGGATACCGTGTCTCAAAATGTGTGTGCGCGTGTGTGTGTAGGGGAGTGAGTGTGCAGGCATGTGTGGGTGGATTTCCAACAGCGGAACCCAGCTGTCATTTGTCATTCAGTGCCAAATCAGGGGAGTTTAATGAATGGCTCCCGTGTTCTTCTTTTTTTTTGACATTATCCACCATCTCTGCTCCCCCCTCCTCC
>OMLF01042825.1:3720-20227 GCA_900302615.1 Holocentrus rufus | reverse complement strand
GGGGAGTGAGGAAAGACGCTTCTTACTGCAATCTCAATTTCCTCCGCGTTGAGTTTAGTCTGGATGGCGGTGAATCCTCCCAATTCTCCGAACTTATCAGAAAAAGAAAAGAGAGAGAGAGAGGAGAGATGAGGCCAAGCAATAGTTAACACTGAGATATTTCTGGCATATATGAAGCCGTATCTGGGTGACTGCTCATTACTCACTCGATTCACTAAGTCGACCAGCCAACCGTGAGGCTCCTGAAACAAACAATTACGTTTATGTCACTTTAGTCAGCCATGGGACAGCAAGTACTTCTGGCAAACACACCCAAAACCCACACACACACACATCAGGCAGTCTTAGGTTCTCCAGCAGCTGTTGTGTGTCAGTCAGACATGTTCAGCTGCAGAGTCCCCGTGGCTGAGTTACACAACGCTGGCGACCAAGAACCTGTTTGTCTGCCCTCTGACTTGGCTGTAAGCTGTAAACAAAGGCCAACAAGGAAGTGTACACATAAACACTTTTCTTAAAGTGCGTCTAAAACAGACTGCGACACATGCGAGCCGATCGAACTTTTCGGCAGCAGAAGTACCGTCGAGGCCACAGGGGGAAGTGAGCGTGCCTTACTTTCTGATAGGTGTTACTCGGAGAGACGGCGAACATGTTGGCCTCGTCGCCGAAAACCTCGGCCCAGTTCCTCTGGCAGGCCTTCATCCGGTTCTTAAAGTGGTACTCGTTATCGGGGTTGAAGGCCTGCGCACGACAGAAACATAAAGCAGAAACATAAACTCTCTGCCAGGGTTCCCACTCTGTCAAATGTAAAGATTCCCTGACTTTTCCATGACTTTCAATGACTAAAATATTGAATTTCCATGACCCATATGAATGTATCATGATGCTTTTTTTTCATGACCATAGCTGTAAACGCACTTCAGATTCAGATATCCTAATAAAGTTTATGGTATATATCATGAACACACACACAAAAAGATGTGTCCCAAAAATAACAAATTTCCTGACTTTTCCAGTCTGGAATAGACTTTTCAAAATTTCTATGACTTTCCAGAAATCCCATGACTGGTGTGAACCCCACTATGCTATTCCACAATGCCATGTCATACCAGACATATTTTAATCACGCAACAACAGTCAATACATATTTCAACATGTATGTGCGCGTTTGACAGGGAGGGGAGAACTGAGAGATCAAGAGGAAGAGTCAGAAACTGTAACAGCAAAATGGTGAATTGAAAACAGAAAGCGAAAATAAGAGCGAGTGAAAGCGTAAGGGGGTGACCTCACCATGGTCAGAACCCCCATCAGGTTTACAGGAATGGGGTCCTGCTTGACTCTCTCTGCCACCAGCTCCACCAGTAACATTAACATGTTGTAGATGCCTTCGTGGATCTCAGTTCCCCATTTATGGACCGCACTGCTGGTCAGCAGCTGCAAACACAGACAAGAGGAAGGTCAAAGCAAATTCACGCTGGTTAAAATCAGGTACGCTCTGGAACGCTGTCTTGACTGCTCACTTTTTTGAAGGCCTCTTGCATGCACCGGTCCATGAACCGCTTGCAGTTCTCATCGGCATCGGCGAGACCTGGCGGAGTCAAAGGAAATGTTTTTATCTTTAGTCGAACTCTGAACAAGAAAACCTTGGCTGTAATACAGTATCTACAGATTGAGCCATGTAACACCTGTGTCCAAAATTAACAACATGTGAAAAGCATCCCATGGTCTAAACAAAACATGCCACCCACACGGTAACAGAGAGGCGTTTAGCTATGCAGAAGTTCAAAAATAAAAGACTTTCATTCCAGATAAAGTCTTACCGTGCCGGGCGAGGCAGGTGGACGCGATGAGACATTTGCCCAGGGACTCCTCTCTCTTGTAGGGTATGGACCAGTGGTCAGTGAAGACTCTGCTCTCTAACTCATACAGGTTGGTGGTGGGGAACTCCATGCTGCCTCCAGAGCAGTTCCCGTTCTCATCGTTACTCCTCTGCAACGCACACACACACATAACTCAATTACATCCAAATGCAACGGCTGACTTTTTTTTTTTTCACAAAATGACACGAGCGGCCCATGCATGTACCACTGCTTTCTAATGATGGTGCAACTGTCCTCTGCAGCTGTGTTAAATGGATGCTGAGATAACACTAATGGCTTCTGGCAATGATAGTGGCAAGATCAGAGAGGATGATGCTTGATTCTCTCCCTCCGGGGAAGAGTGATAGCAGTCATTTGGAAGGCGTGTCCCCTCCGCCACAATCTGCCCTTCATTTCTACATCTTTTTGTCCCTCTGTCCCCGCCTGTGCACTTCCCCTGAATCTCAAACACACCCAGACATGCACTTGTCTCTCCAGTGTTGTACCGTGCAATTCCACTTAGGGATTACATCAATAAGGCTGTGGTGTGTGAGAGAGGGCGTGATGTGTTACGCTCCAATGCAATGATCACGACTCCACCTGAAACTGAGGCCTGATGCTAATTCAAACAATTCAATTTACATTCAAATGTATTTTTCTTCATCCATATTAAAGAGGTACTTAAAACTAAACTCATTTCCTAACTTCTGCAGGAAATGTCTTCTTTAACACCTTGTGCATTTTCCAGGTTTACGGCTATGTGTGTGAGAAAGAGCGATTCGTGGCTGCAAATGGCAACCTCAGGCTCAGCACACCACTGCTGTGAGAAAACAAAATGGCCAGTAGTAGTAAAGTATGGGAGTCTGTGTGGTGAAAGCAACAGCAGACAAAGGATTATTCAATTATTTACATCATAAAGTTGTTTACATATTCATGAAGTAGTCTGAATATTTATGATTAAACTGCAGAACTCCCGCCTCTGAAATATTGCTGCCCAGTGGAACGCGGCTCCAACCCAAATCACTGAGGAAAACACTCAAGCAAGCCTGCAAGCCTTACTTTGAAATCAACCGATGACTTATGCTGGTGCCTTACTGGCCCCATTTAATTTACTGCACATGACGCAAGTCTCATCTGCTGTCTTATGTGCAAAAATACCATATTGCATATTGTTACATACTACAATGCCATAATGCATTTGTACCTGCAGCTATTGTCTGGTATAAATATTAACACAGCAAAATACACTAGGTTCGATCTGACCATTTTGAATACATCTCCACATATTAGCATACATAATGGTCAATATGTTCAGCCAACATACCGCATTGCATATTGATAAATATCTAGATGTATGATGATGAATTGAGCATTGAGCAGGGCAGAACAGGAGGGAGAGGACAGGGGGAGAAAGCAATAGAGAGGCATCGTATTTCATCTCCTCCCTTTCAAAGACCTGTAGAGACGAGGAATAAATGGATGGGAGGAAGGAAGGAGAGAGGAGGAGATGAACCCTGCAGTGACCTTACAGAAAAAACACCGAGGTCAAAGAATATCTAAGAAGGAACATTTCACTGCTGGCAGAATTACACAGTCTGAAATCACTAACAATTAATGTTGAAGTTCCAAAACTTAATCGGCTTTATTTCACACAATATCAGGAAAAAAAGGAATTTCCTGCACGTTGTTTACCATATCCTTGCCCTTTCACAAATGAACATCAAACAAAAGAACAAAGCATGCAGATAAGCTGCAGAGATCTTGATGTTTTGGGACCTGAAGCCATGAGGGGAAAAGCTCTGGTCTCAAAGGAACAATATGCATGTGCGGTTGCGCAGGCCTGTGAGGTAACTCAGCGCCAGTCTGTTACTATGCACCCCACAACCCCTCTGGGACCCCCCCTGCAAAAACTGCAGCGTGTTTGTGTGTGTCAGGGAGACTGCAGGGCTATATTTAGGAGAGAAACATGGGGCCAAAGACCTATGACACGCCTCTGAAGCGCAAACACAGCGGACAGACAGAGAGAACGAAAGCTGTCTGAGGAGACATTTCTATAAGACAGAACTTTTTTTATTTAGACATCATGTATGAATGAGACTGGTCAAAATTAGTTTCAAACACTATAAAGTCAGACAACAAACGAGATACATTTCAACCACACAGGTCTTCCTCAGGCAGTCTTCTTCAAGCGCATTTGTTGTCTGAGTGTATATTGTTTTCAAAGAAGTACATTTTTAGAAACGGAGGTCATGAATGTACTTATACTCAAGTAAAAACATACTTTTCTGCCAAAACTACAGAAGCTCTCCCTGTTGGTTACTGTGCCCTGTTGAACCTCCTGTTTCCACCTTTCTGGAGGTTTTTTTTGTACTGGTAAATTTTTTCCATGAGAAGGCCAAAAAGATTTGCAAATATTCCGCAATGACAAATAGGAGAACAAATCAATTATTTCGATGGCATGCTTGAGCCAACATTTAACATGCTGCATTAGCTGGACGAAATGTGCTCAAATTGGACTACATCCAAAATTAAGAGATTTCTCCGCATCTGGGATAAGGAGAAAATAATGTTGGCACCTGTCAGGGACAGTTACAGATTTAAGAGGAAGAGTTACTCCATGCTGACCGACTTCGTAACAACACTCTCATCTGCATTTGCGGAAACGCATGCCAATTTACAGTAATTTGCAATAAAACACTCTGTTATTTGCTGCCTACTGTAAATGTCAAGTATTATTTACATAGTACCATTACTATAACAGCCTATGTCAAGGTGTGACGGGGTGATGACTGAGTGATTGGAGAAAAGAGGTGATGGGTTAGGGTTAGAGATGACACAGGTGCCTTGAGGAGTTAACAGTTTGTTTATTCACGTGGACCTATTTTGTTAAAACAATCACTGCTACACAAACATTAAATTAAAATTCAACAAAGCGCAAGCAAGTGCAAGACAGTTCAATAAAATGATTTGTAATGTCACATGCAAGTAATAAATAGCTCTCTTTTGGCTGCATCTTTTCTGGATATCTTGGAAAAGCAACAGGTTTGAGGATAGGCCACTGAAAGATCTAAGATATACATCAGAACATCGCTACCTTGTCTCGTGTAGTGTTATTTGCGAGTATGGTTCAGTAGGTTCAAAATCACAGCACCACACACAGACGCATAAACACGCACATCAACAAATTACGACAGTCGGGACAAGTAGTACACTGCAGGAGAGGGTGACATCTGTAAATAATTTGCAGCTGTCATAAGGTTTACTGTCTATTTTACAGACTGGATGATTCGTACATTGTAAAGCATTACAACTTAGCGATGTAAGGGAGCAGTGAATGATCGACAAGCATCAAGTACGACCTTCTTTAACCTACACACGAATTATTCAAAGACACATCAATACAAATGACTGACATTTTGACAGCGGAGTTCATTGACTGGAAAACGTCCAAGATGGCAACATATGCCAAAGCACTTGCGAAATCTCTCGACTCCGGGTCGAGTACACTGCAACCCCACGAGCTGGCGACGCTGCCCTGACTGATAAAGCTAGTAAACGTTAGCTAGCATAGCGATGCATTTACCACGAGCAGGCCAAAATTAACAGATTCAGATAACTGTCCATGAGGTGCCGGTGAGAGGGGATTACTGACTTTGTTCCTCTAACTTGCTGAAATCACTGATTCCCCTCCCCCAAGTACCTCTGTGCTCCCATCTCTGGTCCAGTTACTCGCGCGTTCTGCACTACGCTAGCTAGCCAGCTAGCTAGTAGTAGCTAGGTTAGCTAGTTAGTTCGAGTTGTCAATAAGATATCATTTAAAATGCGTAACGTAAGCACGTAATATTCCAGTCAATACATCCACTATGACCCAGTCAACTTGACTTATCCTGCTGTCTGGACAGTACATACCACGACTTTCCTTCCTGCTCTGACAGCTAGGTTGAGTGTCTAAGCTAGCATGGTTAAATTAAATGGGCGAGCCCTCGCTCTCCCAGTACAACCAGCCTGTTTTCAGTTGATGATTCAGTTGATGCTTGTTCAGAATAAACACCAGTCGGTCTTACCTCGCTATCCACTACATCGTGGTATGCGGGCGGGGGGTCAAATCCTCCCGTCCCCGTTCGCCCGCTGTTTTCCCCGTCTCCACTCGACCCCAAGCCCGGGTTAGGCCCGCTCTCCATCGGCTCATATCCATACCCGAGTCCCGGGCTTTCGTTCGTCAGAAGCGCAACTGCCTCGTTGATGTCGTTTTTCGCCAACCGGAGTGCTTTCCTTATTGCGACGGGGTCTGGAAACCCCATGCAGAGGAGCGTTGTCATGTGCTGCTCCTCTTCGGTCTCCATGTTTGGGGTGTCTCCGTTTCTCAGACTAATAGTGATGGGGTGTGCAGCACAGCGCTGTAGCCGTGCACGCCGCCATGTTTACAGTCCGCTGCTAACCTGTCACGATGGCTTCCCACAACAGCGCCGAGCGTTTCCGTGGCTGCGTAGAGTGCGTCACGCCGACCCACCCATAATGGAAAAGAGTGCGGTTTATGCGCTCTTCATTTTCCAATTTTCACTCAACTGAATGGTGAAATGACACTTTGATGTATGATAACTTTTAATATTTCATGCATAATTACTTTCCAGCTGAAAATGTTCAGCTGAATGTGCAATGCAAATGATATACTGATGCATGGGTTGACATGTTGCGTAGTGGAAGACATACGGCATAATGGGTTGTTAATGATTTCCAATCTGAAGTAGGAGATTACTGCCAGCTGGTTCACACTGCTGTTTACTGTGACAGAATCACCTGTCAAAAGAAAAGGGTGTGGCATTGCGCGCGCGGGGGGAGGGGGAGGTGGTGCAGGTATGCGTCACGTGAAAACTCAAATCATGTGACAGTGAAAGACAAGGAAGAACAAAATGGCTGCAACGGGTGACGAAGCTGCAGCGATGGACAGTATCTCCAGGGTCCCGGTGAGCCATCCGGCGAGTCTGAACCTGCCTGGAAGCTCCAGCACCCACGGAGAAGGGCCGGAGCCTGCAGGGGAAAGCTTGGTGTCAATTCCTAAAAAGCCTAGCACCAACAGTGAGTCGTGTTTCTTTGTGGCTTCCGTAGCTCAGTGGCTAATGCTAACAGTACCACAACAATTCAAACAAATAGATGTGTTATTAACAAGCTGTGGTGCTGCAGTAATTAATTTGTTTAATTGGCTTTTTTCACTGGATTGGAAAATGCAGTTTGGCCGTGTGAAGTGAATTTTGACTGTCATGTCACATGGCTTCATGTGGTTTGGATCAACACTGTTTTGTACTGAAATAATCTTCCTCCTTTGTGTTTAGGCGACGGTGGTGTTGAGACGGCGGAGGAGGCTGTGGAGCCTGCAGAGCCTGATATAAACGAGCTGTGCACTGATATGTTTGAAAAGATGGCTGTCTTCCTGCAAGGAGAACTCACAGGTCTTTCAGTTCTGCTACTTGAATCATCTTTTGTTCTCCCCTTTTCCTTTTGCTTGCACACAGCAAAGATTATTCTTATTTGTTGGTGCCCCCTTTCATTTCTCCTCCCTATGCTTCCTCCTGTCTCTTTGTACTTTCATGTGACTGTCACCATTTTCCATTTTCCTTTTTTCTCATGCACATTCCCTTTTATCTCCTTCCCTACTCAGCCACATGTGAGGACTACCGCCTGTTAGAGAACATGAACAAGCTAACTAGTCTGAAGTATATGGAGATGAAGGACATCAGCATCAACATTAGCCGCAACCTGCAGGATCTCAACAACAAGTGTGAGTGAGACATTTGATGACCCGCAGCTGCAATAAAACTGACAGTGGAAAAAAAGAATGGGCATCACTGTACTGGCACACTTCTCTTTTATCCAGTAGATGTTTTGCTTGCTACTACCTTGATGTGAACATCTGAGTGGTTTGTTTCAGATGCAAGTCTACAGCCCTACTTGGACCAAATAAATCAGATTGAAGAGCAAGTGTCTGCTCTCGAACAGGCTGCCTACAAGCTGGACACATACTCCAAGAAACTGGGTAAGACTTTTAACCTGCAAAAATGCAGAAGTGTATGTGCATGCAGTAAGCCCAAGGGTATGCTGAGTAAGGTTGACAGAGTTCATGTTCCACATTTGATATAAGTGTCACAGATAAGTATTTGCAGAAATCAGTGGAATGCACAGAAATATATTTGCTATTATTAGTGCTATAAGTCCAAGCAGTTAAAGGCAAGAGATGGCCATAAAAATAAGCTTTAGAGGCCAGGATGCTGAGAAGAATGCTAAGCTTGAAATACTTTGCAACTTTGCAGCTGCCTTACCTGGCCTATTTTGTGCCCTTTTCTTGCTTTCGAGTGCTTGTGACTTATAGCACTAGTGATAGCAACTAATTTTTTTTGGTTATGTGCAGTGTACAGTTTCCCATCTGCTCTATTCTGTGTGTTATGGCACTGGGAACCAATTTTTTCCCACTGTCTCTTCATGTGGATAAGTGATATCATTATGGATCACGGGTATTACACCCTTTATTACTTAGTCTTTTTCATTCTGTGGTATTGCGTTGATAACATTATCAGCAGAATTCCTTTGCTCCCCCAGTTACTTAATTATGTTTTGTATGGTAGTCTCATTCTGTCTGGTTCACCTGACAGTCCAATTCCATTTATTAGCTGGCTTTCTAAGGTGTTATGAACTCAAGCAGCAGATGGCGCTCCGACACCACAGATGATTCCCCACCTAGGCTCCTCTACATTACCAAAACATCACCTGATTTATCTAGTGGGAGGAGAGTACTTCTACGTCTCTTGGTGCAGCCTTTAACTACAGAGTGAGTTCTCTCTCACTATCTTTGCAGAGGCCAAATTCAAGAAACTGGAGAAGCGATGAAGAGGAGGGGTGAGGGTCATGGTGCCTTTCTCACCCTCTTTCACCCTGCCATGCCTTCCCCTCTCCCTGCTAGTGGAGCCAGGAGCTGTGGGGAGGGTGTGAACTGAGACTGAAACAACAAACAGCAGGAGCAGTTAAAGCCCCATGAAGTAGTGCTGCAGTGCTTCGGTTTCATTAAACCAGTATTCACTGTTTCTGGCATTAGTCGTGTACTCAATGTGTAAGCAGGTATACAGCTTATATCCACTTCTTTGTGCAGATACACTTTATATATGGCATAAATCTGCCCATCAGACTAATTAATTAACAATATTGCCTAACGGTACACACCCCCTAAACAACCACACACACCACAGGCTGTCAGATAATAAAGAATCTAACAACTAATACAGTAGCATAGTATATAATTTATGTGATGAAGCATGTTAATAAATCTGTTATTGATGAATATTACAGGATCGATCATGTAAGCTATCCAGCCTCTTGTCAGATAGAGTCCCATCTGCAATAAGGCACTGTTGCATATTTCATTCCTCCCCATCATTTGTCCTGGGAAATGAAAATTTAATGTGCGGTTGAGCTAATGGCTCTACAACAGCTTCACATGCACAGTGACAAAGTTTAAAAATTCTAGCTTTATCTGCTACTGGAATATGAACAGTACTGTACACTGTTACTTTTAAGACCTCACTTTTATAACCGCTACTGTGTAGAGGGCAGCTGAAAACCGCATTATTTCTCCAGAGAGAGTTTTGAAATGAACCTCATGAGAATTCTTTGATATTTCATATGAATTAATAAGTGTGTTTTGTCTATGTTGAATATATTGACACTGAAAACTGTCAAATGGGTTTTGAAATAAACCTTGATGTGCTTATCAATTGTTGCATGACTATTTTCAGAGCAATAGCAACACTGCTAGAGGAGCCTACTGCCAGCAGATGGCAGACCTAGACCAGGTTAATCCCAAAGTTGAGAGAAAATTAGAGAGTGGGATGAGTGGGATAATCCTTATGGAAGAAAACAAGAAAAAGAGTTGTTGAATCTTAGCAGCACTTAGTGCAGGACCTGGATGGATTTATAGGATTGACATGCCAAATGTTATGGAGCTTTGGGGGAGATAAACTTTAAGGAAGTTTGGAGGATCAGAGGAGAGAAAGAGATCCTCATGGAAGAGAATAAAAGACATATTTGACAACTTGAAGCAAAAAGTGGATGGATAATCTATTTGATGTATTTGTGCCTAGAGTCACTTTCTGCAGCCACTGCCACTCATTAGCTGTCCCCCTTCAAACAGCATTACCTTTGAGCCGCAGATAATCTGAACTGATAGGATCTCCTGCACTGCTCTCTCCTGTTTGTGTGTGTGTGTCTGTGTGTGTCCATACATGCACATATGTGTGTATGTTTGCGAGAGACCTAATTTAAAACAGATCTCTGTCATTAGGCCAGTTGAGGCCCCCGGTGCATGAGAGCTCATTATTCATACTGTAACATTATTTACTGTTGCACTGTGATCCTTCCATCTCTCTGTTTTTTTCCCCTTTGCCTGCCTCTTTTTACGGCCCTGAGGGAGAATTCAGCTCCCCGGTTTTACCCCCTCTCAGGTTCTGAAATCAGGCCTGTTAAGTGATTTTATGTTGTTTTCTGAAAGCTAAACAGTGCCAGGAGGGAGTCAAGTGTAACTTAAGTATAACTAGCCTGAGAAGATAAGACAAACAATAGGTTAACTTTCTCTCATATTATTATAATGCTTGCAATGCACTGAATTAAGTCATAAGTTGCACAACTAGCATAGTTGAAAATTACAATATGCGTATCTGTATCGTTTTCAGGCAGCCTGAGTTTCACACACTACAGATACAGCAGTCGGCACTGGGGCATTAGGTGCAGCTACAATGAGAAACATATACTACAGATGAAGCATGCATAACTATAATTGGCTTAAATCCAAGAAAGGGGAAACTGATATACAGAAGAGTCTCTGGTCATCCCATTTTCCTTCTAATGACTCAGATATTTTGTTTTTTCAATAGTGTCTCTGAGGTGTAGCCTGTATTGAGGCCTAATGAGGAAAGTGTTCCCACGTGCAGCTGGGTTTGGCCGTGTGTGTGTGTGTGTGTGTGCGCGTGTGTTACTAAGGAAGACCTAACTCCGAAGCATCATCTGCGCTAATGGTGGGAATAAGTGAGTAAATGTGGAGTGGTTTTGGAAACTGAAAAAATTGCATCCTGCTGATTGGGATCATTTGCTTGTGTGTGTGTATTTGTGAGTGTACCGTGTGCACACTGTGTCTGTAAAGTGTGTGCTTGTGTACAGAAGTGTAGCTGGAGAGTGAATGGAGCTCAGTGGTGAGGGTATGCACCAAGTAAACATTAAAGATTAAGGTTGCTCGTAGGCATAGAAACACTCCGTTTCAATAAAGTCCATTGGAAAATATTACACTCAAAATAAAATCTGTGTTTATGTACCTGTGCTAATTATTGTTTATGTGATAATCAAGTGGATAAGATCAGAGTATTGCAGAGACAGAGGGTAATGGGGTTTGTTAGACTTTGCAGACCCATTAGGTACCACCTGGTTTAGCACTTTGGTGTCTCCGTGCTCAGTGATGTAATACAATAATGTAAAGTCTGACTGAGGGTCTCTCAGCTGGACTCAGTGACCAACAAGCCGCTTTTAGCTCATTAATAACAAGCAAACATATGTTTTCCCTCTATTCCAAAGACTTTTGCTGAAGGTGATGTTCAACAGGAAAGGAAACTACATTGTTTCTCTCCCACGGTTCCCTCTCTGTTCTGCTGATTTGTTTTTGCTGGTCCCTGCTCAAGATTTAATTGCACTTTCTCGTGATAGAAACAGAACATACACTGCAAAGAGACAACAAATCCTCTGCAAATAATACATAGGTTTTAATCTATCTTGCAACCCTCACACCCTTTCCAGCATTTATGCTACATGCACACACAATTATATACTGAGGTAGTGTGAGAGAGATATGTAAACATACAGTATGTCACATCCAATGGCATGTTACTTAAGGATTGCATAAGAAAGATGTTGATTGCATTACATACAATGGGCTTCAGACTTAGATGTAATTAGCTGAAAATGCGTATTTCCCAAACAATTCAACTGAAGAATTATTCCAAGTCAGGTCTTCTGAAAACGATATGGCCTCAATTTGATTTTGGGTCGGTGGACGGCGGAGGGTGCCCAGAAATGCGATTGCGAAAGCATCAAACATCCTGTCCATCAGCAGCAGCAGTAAAAGAGCTGTTTTCTCCATAAGTCACCAGTAGTGTACGGGGCAGTTAGCAATAACAGGGCAGGATGCCACACCACAGTGTTATGTAACAAGAAAGCAAAAACTGTGGGAGATTTCACTAGTATTCACGAACAAGAGAGAAAGACATTTACAAAGCAATTTTCAAACCACATTTGTTCTGTTTTAAGACGCTGTCCAACCACTTAATTCACAATGTCAACAAATTTAGTGATATTGTGAAATTTCTCTATCCCAATCCTTTTGTCTTTCTCTCTTTTCACACACTGATCACAGTGGAATAAAGACGTGCTATAACTGCACTCCGGCCTTGTTAAAATACCAGCCCGTGCCCCTGTAAAGCAGCGAAGGCACGAAGACAACCAAATGGCCTGAGATAAATGACAAAACGCTACATGTTTACGCCCATTTCAAAGCAGCCTGTATATCTAGGAGGTATTTCAGCGCAAATACAAGCCACATGTGAGATCTGAGGGACTGAGTCAAACTTCAAATGCCTTCTATGAGAAAAGCCACATGAGGTCAAGCACTGGCACCACATTCATTCACTTCACTATGCTGCTCTCACCTTCATCATATACCGCACACACATGTGGGTGCATGCACTCGCACCCAACCTACGTGTCACCTCTTGCACGCACCTTCTCCTCCTGACCCCTTTGAAACCCAAAGCCAAAAGGCAGTGCATATCAGAGATGCAGCTCTTTGAACACAACACTTTGACCAATGCTGGATGAATGCAATCCATTACGATTATGATCAAAATGTCCACACCACCACTCCTTTATTACGAATCCAAAATGATACCAGATGGGACTGTTGCACAAACCATAGGGGCAGCGGTTCTTATGGATCTGAAGCAGAGCCAAACCATTCTCAGCAGGTCGGGGGAGTCGGAGTGTCAGAGGACTGAGGATCCGATCTCTGCTGGAAGTCGTAACCAACAACACCTGAAAACTGTCCTGTGTGATCCTGCGTTAGATTGGATATTAGTTCAGTCCTGGTGCGCCTCCATGTGACTTGTTGTTTCTGTTCCTGTTATGGCTCTCTGTAAAAAGTCTTCCTTTCATGTGCAGCATGTCCAGCACCATGTCTAAATGGACCCAGCTCCTCTCAGCCACCCATTAGAACCCCACTCAGACTCTTTGGCACCACAGCCATGTGTGTGTGTATGCGTGTGTGTGTGTGTCTGCCGGTGTGTGGCACATAGAGAAATTGGCCATAAATTGGAGGACATTTCACGCACAAAATATGTCAAATCTCCATCATAATATCCCACAACAACAGGGGCTATCTTATTTTTTAAAACCAGGGGACTTCGTTTCATATGATTTGAAAACATGGTGTAGAACTGAGGCTAAACAGGAAAATACACACCTGGTGGAACAGTGAATAATCCTATAGAATACACAGGCACTTACACCTACCTATATTCTTTTGGCGGGGCTGGGTGACACGGACAAAATCAAATGTTACAATATATTTGATTGACTAGCTCAATATCCATGTTGTGTCAATACCAACAATTGGTGCTTTCATAAGATATTTTCTCTCAAGAGATTTTTGACAAGCAATCATTAGTAATGTGGATATGAGGCAAATAATAGAATCGCAAGAACAGTTTAATAAGTTCAAAAAATGCACTCCATTACTGTAAGCCAGCCGTTAAAACCAGGAAAAGACTTCAGCCATATGACAATGTTATGATATCCAAACTCCCAAATGATATCTAGTCTCATATAACGATACTGACATAATATCACCCAGCCTGAACTTGAGTGTTTTGAGTGGAAATATTCCTCCTCAGGCAGCTTTCAGCCTTGTGAATCTCAGCTTGAATAAATAGTGCGCTATTTGCATTACAAGTGATTCGTCTGTCTTTCTTGTTCAGTATCTAACAGAATCTGGATGGACTTTTGTTTGATGCTTGTAATGTTAGTGATCCACAGCCTAGCGCTTATTGTGCTGTTGCAGTCACTGTAAATTACTCTGAATGAGAATGTGATCTAAATGTCTAAAAAAAAGGTAAATATAAAATGTAACAGCCATTACATCATTAGTGTGACTGAAGTATGTAAGAGCGCCATGTGTCAGTGATAATTAGGCTTGATGGAGGGGACACAAGTCATGGCTTTGTTATCACGTCATATCCTCTGTACCGGGAATAAAATGTAATTTTGGGCTGACTGAAAATTCACAGTTTGCTCAAAAAGAGCTTTTGTACTCTGCATGGTGTCTGTGCTAGTATGTGTGTGTGTGTGTGTGTGTGTGCGCGCGTGCACATGTGTGTGTGCATTTGTGTTTCAGCATGTGTGCATTAGCTCATCCAAATGAGTAATCAGTGTGCGGAAGCCGTAAAGGAACAGAATTGACTCATCTTGGTATAAGGGCCCCGGGGGCTGTCCCTGAATGAGACGGGCATTCAGAGCCACAAAACAACTCTTATACAACACCAAGTGAGCGGGACTCTCCGCAGTCCGTTACCCACGTGCAAAGATACTCTAAGAGCTCTGACCACCACATTCCCACAACACAGCCGGCTGAAAGCCCCCATTTATCCCCGTGTCATATCAAAACCGAGGAGAGTGCTGAGGACGTCGGGGAATGGAGAACGTTCTGCTAAGTGTTCCCTCAGACTGCATGTGAACGGTGTGTTTGTGAGAGGCTCAGCAGAACATTGAATTAAGCATGTTTTTTTTTCTCCCCTCCGCTTACGGACAGCGTGGATAGTTGGGGTGGCAGAGATCCAAGAAAATACAAGACTCCAGGAAGAGGCAGAGACTCTGAGAACAGAGAGTGAAAACATCTATTTTAGAATGTATAATTGAATCTGTTGAGAGACCAAGCGCACCTTTATCCTTCAAGTGTTGAGTCTTAATGACATGACTGCAGGAGTGTATAAATGGAATATGGACAAAATCACCTGGAATTGCTCTGACTCTCTCTCTCTCTCTCTTTCTCTCTCTCTCTCTTTCTCTCCCTCCATCCCTCTGAATGAGCTATGGCCAGTTGTCCAAGCTAAGCACACCAGCAGAGCAGTCCAGGGCGGCAGGCTGCAATAATATTTGCCATAATTATCCAGGGAACATAAACATGAGTGCACCTGGCTCAGCTGGGCTACCTGCTCAGATCTGCTGCGTGTATTAGTGCTAAGTCTTTAGCTGGCAGCGCTACAGTAGCACTGTGCTCAGGTCATGATGGGGTCAGGCCTCAGTCTGCCAACAGTATCAGGTGCTGCCTTTGTTTCTATGTGGTCCCCCCGCTCCAACTTTCACAATGTATTTTTAATGATTTTCCTCCTCCTTCTTCTTCTTCTTCTACTTCTTCTTTTTTTGTAATATTGAAGAGTAAACACCACAGCTCACACGGGGAAGACTGCTCAGGAGCAACATATCACCTGACATGACAAAAAAAATAAATATGATGTTCCCTTTCCAGTGGGTTAAACATCAAATGCACAAAAATCCATGTGTGAGTCAGTGTCAGTCCAAGTGTGAGCCTGAGCTTGAGTCACCCTGAATACAAATCCATATGTGAGCTCAAGTGTGGGTCCAAATTTGAGTCGACTTGTGACGGTGAATTTGAATCCCAATGCAAGTCAGAGTGTGAGTGCAGAAGTGTGATCATGAGTGCGGATCCTAATTGGAGTCTCTTTTGCAGGATGTGAGTAACAGTGCATTGCATACGATGGACCCCTGCCTGTCTGTCTCCAAGCCCATAATATCCAATCCAATCTACCATTACACAGAACCTCATGTTGTCTCCATATTGAGTTAGAAGGAGCGCTGCCTCTCATCCGGATCAATGAGATAATGCTGTTAGCTCTCCACCACTTGTTTTTCAGGTAGCACAGCGGGGTGACTGCACATATCCTCCACAGAAGCAGGATTATTGCCCCTTGCAAATCACGTGTAACTGAATCTCCTTATTTATGGTTGAAGCTGGACCCCAGTTTACCCTGGTTACCCCAAGTTACCTCATCGCTGGCTGTGATTTAGAACTTTGTTTGCCAACAACCAGCTCAGCTCCCAGTGCAACCCCATGTTCCCTTTGCCCTGCATTACGGCAAGAAGGAACCTCGGCCTGTCACAGAAAGCACGTCGCATTTCCCCCCTACTTGCCTAATTGTTCAGGAGAGAGGGAGAGAGGGAGAGAGAGAGAGAGAGAGAGAGAGAGAGAGAGAAGCAGGAGGCATGATTGATGGTGTAACTCCCACAGGTTTTGAGATTCATACAATTTATAGCAGATCTAACCTGCACCAGATGTGAGTTGTGTGTGTGTGTGTGTGTGTGTGTGTGTGTGTGCGCTCCTTAATTCTGTCCCCATCTTGACACCAAGCATCTCTCTCTCGAGCAATAGCGTATGAGCTATAGCCTTTTCCTATATACTCTACGGCATTAGAAGGCCATTGTTGAGACTATTTACATTATGTCCCGTCCACATTACATCACAGTTTATCGCATGTTTACAGGTGGATCAAGGCCAG
>OMLF01042817.1:8744-25304 GCA_900302615.1 Holocentrus rufus | reverse complement strand
GACGTACAATAGTGAAACAAACAACAGGGATGCAGCTGCATTCAATTTCCTACGGCATGCTGTTTCTATCACAAGGTCTTTTCAGATGCACCAAGAGCAGAGGTTGGGAATGGCCATGAATCTAAACCAGTCTCTCCCTCTATGCTCGGCCTAATGAGGGCTACATGTAGGAATGCTGCTTCTCACCCCACACCTTTTCCCCACGGGCCGTTTGATAATGATAAGGAGGAACAATGAGCTCTTTAAAGAATTTGCCTGCAAATTTTCCACATCCCCCCGCGGTCCAAAAACCCGAAACGCATGTGCAACTGACCCACGACGATTAACATGATCGTAAACGCAAACATAAACAATATTTGCCCTCTTCCACTGTCTCCCAAGATTTTCCGCCGTCGCTGAAGATCTGTCATACTATCAGCGCCAAGCCTTTCATCAGCGCAGAACTGGGAAAACAAGGAAGAAATTCCTACTGACATCCCAAACTCCCCAAATCAGTTCCTGATCATGTACACTGATCTGCCACGCTATTAAGGCAGCGATAACTGCAAAAAATGTGGGACAGTGAATTTTCCATCCTTAAGCATTCTGAAATTATATGTTCCATCTGGTTGCAAAGAGGGATTGTTTTTGTATGGCCAGATGAAATTGCAAACATCCCTGCATAATTATTTCAAAAAGCATCCTGTTTTGAATAACATTGTGCTATGAAGGAAACACTGCGCACTGGTAAACAACAACATGCTCCTCACATGGCCCTGCTTTTCCTATTAGGAGCTTTTATATCAAGTCCAGACCCTGGTTTTCATAAGGTCATGAGGAATGCTTGTGTGGAAGAGGGCTACAATAGTTTTGCTGATCGGTGTATCAAAAGCTAAATAACCCGTACAGAGAGAGCTGTTGCAGATGGAGATGGGAACGTTTGTGTAGCGAGTGTCCCTGTACCTCATTAGCCCATGTCCTTATTAAGAGTCTCCTTGCCATCCCCTAGAGTAGCCTGGCTATAGTCTTCCCAAGTCACTCCCCCTCCACACACACACACACACACACACATATACACACTCCTCCCCCCACCTCCCCCATCTCTTGCTCGCTCTGTGTTTCTCCCTCTGCCTTGACATGCCCTTTGAACTTCCCTCAGTCTCCAGTCCCACATCAAAGCTTTGAAAGAGGCTTCCTCTTTCCTCTTCTCAAGGTGAAGAGCTGAAGAGCTGGTTAGATGTGTGTGTGTGTGTGTGTGGGTGTGTGCATGTGGGTGTGTGGGTGTGTGTGACAGTAAAGGTGGCCAAAATGTGAATACAACCCATTACCATCCACTGAATGGTAAAAATCTTTGCTGAGTCTTGACACTGTAAATAGTTACAGCAAGATTAATAATCAGAGGCTATGAACAATTATAATTATGATGACTGACTCAGTATGATCCAAATGTTGGCAGCATGCTAGAAACTATGGGAATTTAGGCCTGACTAGGCTAGTTTATTAAAAGCACAAGATTGCTGTGTCCTACAATAATTCCTTATTATACCATGCTCTTACAGACCACTGAAGTTTCTTAGACTGATGAGATATAGCTCACCAGTCTCCTACAATGGGACTGCTAAAGTGCTCATGTTGGGTCTGTCCCAAACACAAGGATGCTTTTTTATGTTAGGTGTAAAGTAGAACGTTTCATGTTGTGGGACTGTCCCATTATAGAGTTACAGACAGGAGCCTTTCTTCTAAGGTACCTTCTTTTGGCCAGTTTTGAAGGAAGCATACAGTGGTTCCTGAAGGCCCAAGTGCACTTACTAACAAGTTGAACTTTGTCTGATGTCTTTTGTTGTTGTTTGACCTCCCCATGTCCACAGCTGATCCAAATTCTGTTAAATTTCCTTGTGTGTAATTTTTATATACTGGGCCATGCATTTGAACATCTGTCAAGAATGCATTTAATAATTTAATAGTTTCACCAGCTATCCAATAAAAAGGTTTATGGAATTGTACTGTAGGCTAATTGTAAAACTGCACTTCATATTGAACTCATACAGGATCCATTTCTTCTGTGTTTCTGAGAATCAATTCAGTGACGATGTATGGAAGACACTTGTCTATTGATGCTGCTTGGAGCTGTTAGAACTGTAAACTGTGTGACAGACTGTATGTTCGTTTATATCAAATAACGTGTCCATCTCTCTCTCCATCCCAAAAAGACACAGGCAACGGTGTTTTCTGACGTGTTCACTGGTGCTTCTTTAATTGTTCCTTCTTATGCCTTTCTAGGTATTTTGGCAGAATAGGAAATCCACTGTCAACTAAAATTTCTCCAACATGTTTAAATTGGTGGACAGAAGAACTTGCATCAAGAAAAATCTTTCCGAGATATGAACTTCAGGTTGTGAAACATAAACACACATCTGACATTTTCAATTCAATACAGTTTATGTGAAAAATTTTAATATGTAATCACATCGATTCATTCGTATGTTATGTTGCACTACTTTTGGTTGTGTGGCGTTGGAGCAACATTGAGAGGCTTGTTTATCATGGAAACTGGGCACACCTCACTGTGTGGATTTCTATGCCTGTCAGGTGACCTTTTGGATTTATCCACTCTCACAGCATGGTACATTTTAACAAATTTCATAAACTGGAAGGAGAACATGAGTAAATGTTGTCACACTTACAAGTCAAACATGCAATAAAGAAATTATAATTGCAGCAGGCAACATTTTTTTTGGTTTTCTTTAGAAATGTTCAAAGTCGCCTAAGGAGTTAATTCAGATGTGGGACATTCATTTCTTTTGCAGGATGCGGGACAAAGGGTTAAAATGCAGGACTGTCCTTAAAAAATCGGGATGTTTGGTCGCCCTACCCACAGTTTCTACTCTCCCACAGTCGTACATGTTTGCATGTGACAGGCTAAGTGATGGTTAGAGTAGCTGGCTTATGTCTGAAAGTGGTAGCCTATGCATAGTCACAGGACTTTTGCTAAATAACTTAAAGTTGAATAAATCAGCGCTGGTTATTTATATTTTTCCTCTCCATATCAGCATTCACACAAGCGGTTTCAGAATATGGAGAAGTGGAGCTCAGATTATTTCATGCCACTGCGTGCTTGAGTCTATGGTTATACTGTAGGGCTGAAATGCCAACACCATGTCAGTGCAGCAGAAATAGGTCAAGCTCAGCACACACACATGCACACAGATAGATGAATTACTCATTCTCTTTCATGGCCTTTGTAGATGGAGGAAGCGGATGCCGATGCAAAAAGATCAAAAACCCTCTGTGCAAGAAACAAGCCAAACTGTCCTCCTCCTTGAATCGGGGAGGGTAGGAGGAAGAGTCGCTCAACAGGTTTGTGTCGCTTCCAACTTCATAGCTTTTCACTGCATGTCCTTGGCTGCTCCGGCCTGCCAGGTATCTGTTTTTGGCTCCTTTCTTTGTGAAAATATCTGGTATCTGTGCATCAGTTTGAAGCTGCTTTTCCTGTTCCTACGCCTGTGGAAAACACAATCAAAGAGAAAAATCAATGTATCCTCAAGCAGATAAAAAAAATCAATAGCTTTCATAGTATCTATATTTAGTGTGGAGTGATGCAGAGATTCACAATTTTGCCCTGCTACAATTTAAGAGATATTCAGATGAATTTTGCACATTTGTTTATTTGCCATTCATTATTTGTTAAGCTGCTGCATTGTAAATCAAAACTCTGTCAAGCATTTATTTCCTCCTTTTTCCCTTTTTGCTAAGGCATGCATGGCCTTGTATGTATGTGTGTGCATGTGTGGGTGGGTGCTGGTGGTAGAGGGGGAGTTGGTTGTAATGATGGTTTGAAGGAGGGATCCATTTTCTAAGGAGATTGAAAGTTTGTACCAATTATTATCATAAAAATTTGCCCAGGTTCATTCCTATTTTCATTTTATGAGCTGCATTACATCCTGGCCTTATCTAATATTAGCATCACCTAATCTTGATTAATAATCTTACCTCATTTCACTCTATGATTGAAATATATCAGGCAGATGACTCTATGTAATATGTGCAGAAAGCAATTCTATTGTTTGGGGGTAAATGGCTTCTTTTGAAGGTGGAATTCCTTATTAAAATCCTATTCGGAGCATTATTTCATTGCCTGTATGGTCAGACAAGTATACAATACGGCACTCCCAGCCTCATTGGATAAAATGCATCAACCAATCACCATCAGAGCACTCCAGGAAAAGGGTGTCCCTAGCAACAGCTGGATACCTGTTGGCCAATTGTGCTGTTGGCATCTCTTCCAAGCTGCACATTCCTAACAATCAAATGCAGCACTTCTGACAGAATATTATTTATCCCTTCAAAGCACCGTGCTCCTGCTGCAGCCTAGATGCAGAACCACTGATGACAACCCAGATTCATGAAAATAAGTGGGGGAAAAAAGTAAAATCATTTAGAAACTTTTAAATGAAGAAGTCCTTTTGATGGAAAGGGGTCCAGGGAGGGTTGACTCCGTCCAAATTATGCTTTAGATCTGTGGTGGGTTTATAATTTCTTAGTAATAAGTGTGTCAAATTCTTGATTGAATTTGAAGCCAAGTCAAGTTCAGGGCCATGTAATTCTGTGCAGCCCTGTGAAACATACATATAAATATGCACACATGTACGTGCGTGCACGCACACACACTCAGACACACACTTCTTGTATTTTGCAATTCATTTTGTAATTTTAAATGTGAATAAATATTTGAACTAAACATAATTTGAAGTGTAATGCTTTATTGAATTGTTAAAGGAATAGTTTACTCAAACATGAAAATGTTGTCATTACACTCTCCTGAAACACTGACAGGAGTCAGCGCTTCAAGTGTGTTTGTCAGTATAACACTCAGCAAGTTTGATAGAGCAGCACTGTTGGTCAGCTGAGACGATTTCATTTAGGCTTCAAAAAGGGGAAACAAGTTGCTCCAAACATCCTGAGCCAAGTGTTCTGAAGCCAAACAATTGCTCTGTGGGCATTTTTCCACACTCACATAGCTCTGATCATCCTGTTGACTTCATGTGCTCTTCATCAGCTCATACTTCTCAATTTAACAGCTGTAAATACAACTTGTTGTGTCTTCAAGCTTTTTTGGTGACAGTTTTAGAAACCAAGTGGGACAGAGCCATTAATTAGCTTCAGAACACTTGCATCACGCTGTTTGGAATTTTTTTCTCCATTTTTCTCCAAAAAGCTGATATGGAACAGCACTAGCAAACTGTGCCAAATTTTCATTTTTGGGTGAACTGTTCCTTTAAAATGTGTACCTTAAATTGCTGAGGGTTGACTGAGGTAAAGACCCTTTAGACTCATCTGACATAAAATGTTTTTTTTGTTATTTTTTTGGTAAGATTTTATTTAAATGTTAAGAAAGAAATTAATGCCTCACTGTTTCATGTTTGTCTCACGTTTGCCAATATCGCAGTAATTTTGGAGGGAATCCTGGAAGTAAGTTTAAGCTAAGTCAGCTAAGCAGCACCACTACGTCATTTAACCTATGCTTTCAAACACACACCACTCCCCTGAGCTTGGCGAGTTTCTTGGTCAAAACATCAAGAATGAGTGTTTTAACAGCTGAGTGTGCACGCTGTACTACATTTGCTGCCTCATCTTAATATAGTTACAAGCTGCAGTCATTTGTGGTCCGTCACTGCTAATAGCATCCCCTTAAATGAGCTCTCCCATTTCCTCATCTCATCTGAGCCCAGCATGACCCACAGATAGGCCCTTGTAAATTCTCTCCCCATCTGGCTCCTTTTAAGTCAATGTCAGACTGTCCATAATCGCTCTGTCAAAATGGCATCCCGTCACCACCGCTTGTTGTGAGGTAGCACAGAGCAAGAGACCGAGACATGCCAGAGTCTGAGCAGCCTAGCGAGCCTGCCAGCCCCCTTCATGTAACATGAGGAAATGAGTTTGTGTCAGGACTATTTTGGAGTTGCTTTGAAGTCTTATTTTATCCCCTGCCTCCAGGGGGACAGCACAGAAAGCAAAGGGGGTTGGGTGGTACAATGTGCGCAAATCTGCCGAAACGCCCTGATAACCCAAAAGGCACCGCATCTGATCTTGTGCATGGGTGGTCAAAGCAGACAGATATAGAAATACAACACAAAGTCAAATCTGATATGTATGTCACTGTGTCACATACTGCATGTGTATATCTCTGTGCCAAGCATCATGTAGTATGACTTTGTCTTTCTGTGTCAGCCGTGCTCCATGCATGCATAAACATGTATGAAGAACATGTCCTTAGGAGAGGCTTTCATTATCCTGAGGCCTATATTACTCTGTGTTTTATTTATGCATTGTTTACATATTGCATTCATAATTTCTAAATCAAATGTAATACTATTATAACTTCAAGCCTGGAATGAAATATTCATATATGTAGCGGTTCAATAAAAAGTAGGGCTTACAGAAAGGCTTTGGGTTTCCAATGGAAAGACAATGTTAAATCCCAGGCGCCGTGATATTTAGGTGCCATTGCACAAGCCTCTAAAAAGTAAGATGCACACACAAGAGGCTTAAAAAAATAAACAGATATTTCGCTATCATACTAGTGAAAGAGACATATTTTTATTATCATATTGCACAAATTCATAGATCAATATTCGGCAGAGGGTCTGTCGATATGTTGCAGGGCCAGGAGCACAGTGGTGCTCCAGCGCTGTGGAGGGAAGGGGGAGGGGACTATTCCTTAGGCAGACTGAAGAATGATTTTTACTCACTTACACACACACACAAATACATACTTACACTAGGGACTACCTTAAAATTACTTCGCACACTGAGGCATAATACATTAAAAAAAAAAGTAGGAAACTGGGGAGACCAGCAAACTGGCCAGCCAGCACCTTAACCTTGAACTCACATTGTCAGGCCATCCCAGCCCCACAAACACCCACACAGACCTCTATAGCACCAACAGCACTGACAGTGACTAATTGGTCTTGTCTGAGGATCTGTGCTATAACAATGTCAACGAAATCTCAATTCACACATGCGCGCATGCACACACGCATACACATACACATGCACACAGGCTCCTTGGTGAGGACGGTGGATGCTCCCCCATCCCCACCCCCTGTTGCGTCCAGAGCGGTATTCCTCGAGTGGGGCCGGCAAGAAGGGCATCCCGCAGTGCTGTTTGAGCGTCCTTGCCAGCGCCAGACAACTTCACTATCCCTGCCCTAGCAGGGGGCGATAATCACATCAAGCTCCCCTGACAAGAGGCATTGAATTCAGCTCCGGTCCCCTTAAGAGTCTGGCATCCAGCAGTCTCTCCTGAACGTGCTGCTGACGTTACAATGAGAAGGTTTGTGTTTTCATTTTTTCCCTCCATGGCATCGCTCTTTTTTTTTTTTTTTTTTTTTTTTTTTTTTTTTTTTTGTGTTTCCGCCGCCGCTGCCGAAATTTATTTGGAAAACGGATTTGGAATTCCATGTCACTGTCATCTGAATTGGCAGAATCGAGTGTTACCGCCATCGTCCTGGCTGGAGAATTGTTATTGTATCAGTGCCTTCAGTTTTTTCATGGTGAATTCCATACACTATCAAAGCCCTCTCTTTTGTTGCTCCGAGGCGTATTTATGAAAAGTTTTTATGGACAATTTGCCGCTTTTTATATGTGTCATGTGGAATTTTCATAGATTATATCTTGCGATAGTTTCCATCGAAATGGTCAAAACACTGTCACAGACTGACTTTTACACACTGACAGAATAAATTGCTGAGGACTGACTTGCACTTTCTGTCATTACAAGGCCATTTCAAGGTTGGGTTAGCAACTTAGTTTGACGTGGCTTACTCTCATGCTCTAACCCAGCTGGGCGGTGGTCTTGGCAAAAAAAAAGGGATGCTGCCACTTTAAGAGGTCCATACACTCTCCCTGACCACGCTCGATCAGTTTTTGCCGGCTTCTGTGGTTAGCAGCATTATTATGATTTTTTTCAGTTGTCAGCTTTTGTGTCTCTGTATGCATGGAAATCGTGTGATGCACTTTTTAAATGTGCATCTATCTACTGACATCTTGACAGGCATCTCGTAGTACTCTGCCCTTTCAGAGGGTGTGAAAGCGGTTGTTTACGTTTTGTGAAGACCCGATACTCATTTCGCATGGTTATTTTTGGAAAATGATGTCCACTTGCCAAGACCCAAAATAATAAGGACTAAGCGGGGGCATCCTTTTTTCTTCTGAAATCCACCAAAACAGATGAGAACCACACTGGACTGTTTTAAGCAGCTTTGTGGGCCTGCAGAGCTCCACTGCTACCCAGGGAGCCTGGCTTCCAGCAGCTACACCCCATTCATCACCTGCTTTCAATGACCACCACCAAGCCGCCTCCGGCTTGAAGGCCAGGTAGGGTGCCGGGTGGTGCACAATGTTCGGGGGATTAGCAATCAAAGGAGTACGGAGGCTAGGGCCCTCCGTCCCGGCCCGCCATTCACTCCTAGCAGGGGAGGAGAGCTCCAGCAGCGGCCAAGGTCATCGTCTCCAGCACGGCAGGAGGTAACTGGGAAAGAACCCTGGGAACCAGCCGCCTCCTCTGTGCTAATCACAGGCTAGCAGGCTAGCAGCACAGCAGGTGTCTCACCCGCCAAACATTCATCTGTTGGTGCCATGGATAGCACGCCTGACAACGAGATAATGCCCTTGCTTTTACTTTTCTCTCTCTTCTCCCCCTTTTCTCCCTTCTTTCTCTCTTTTTTTTTGTTCAACTCTTTTGCTCTGTTTCTGCCGGGTTCTGTGGGATTTGCTCTCAGTGTTTCTTTCTTTCAAACTACAACTGTATGCTGAGTTAGCAGAACCGGGCATTGTTACCGTGGTCTTTACAGTCTCGCAGAAGTCGTGTTCAGATTTTCATGGGAAGACTTTGAGAGAAAAGGGTTGGGGCATATTGACATGGTCCATTTGAGGATAGAATAAGCAGAGAGAAATGTGAAACTTTTTGGGAGTTTCTATACAATATCAAATTTGCCGTGGTTTCAGAGATGGCTTGGCCAGAGTTTGATTCCCCATGTAAAAAACGAGTTGGGGCATGGAATGAAATAATAAGCAACAGTAGCTTCAGACAGCTTACGAGAAAACTTCTGCACTGAGTTAGCAGTTGTTCTTTGGCTTTTCAAACGCCGTCCTAAGTCGTGTAAAGTGATCGAATAATGATTATGGCTATCCTGTTAAGCCGATTTGGCGTCCTGTGGTGCGAGGCATTGGACTACGAAACCCTGATGGGACAGCTGGTTGCAGACCTAGAGATACCGGCACAGTGGCCTGCACACCCTCCGAGATCGCAGACTGGGCAGATTAGCAAAGCACACTAGGTTTGCGAATGAGGAAACAAGCAATGAGGTAACAATGATGTAAAAAAAAAAAAAAAAAAAAAGAGTGTTGTCGGGCTCCTTTCGGAGGCAAGAAAGCAACCATGCCCCGCCACCCCACCCTCCCACAAACACACCCCTGTTGGGATATTGGCAAGTTGTCATGACGACAGGGATGTTCTGCTGATGAAGTCTCGCTCAGCGCTGTCCAATCAGATCGTGGAGCTACAACCGCAGCGTGAACAGGGGAGGACGCACCTATTCCAGTTGCACAATGCTGAGAAAGGACAGGCGAAACCCTGGACCACCAACGGGAAATTGGCAATCCGGGGGAGGCTGTCAATGGGCCGCCATGGTTCGACAATACACAAAACAGCGGGGGTCGTGGAAACAGGGGCTGCCAGGTAGGGGGTCTCCATCATGTCTGATGCTGTTCAAAACACGATTCATTGCCGCTATCAATACAAAGTATTAATGCATTGTTTATTTTTGCTATTGATATGCTGTTATTGAAGTATGCCATTAATACGGCTTCTGTTGTGGTTTGGGATGTCGGTCGTAGCTATCGGGTTGCTCCAGGTGTACTTCACCAAATTGGCAAATCACTCCTGCAGGTGGTTTTTACAAATATGTGTCAACTACAGAAACAACAAGAAAAACCAAAAGATTTTTTGTGAAAGTGGGGGAAAATGTCATGTAGCATTAACTTTAATGTAATTCTGTATTCATTTCACCGCGGGATGTGGAGCAGGAGTAGAAAAGGCTAATATGCAGAAACTGCAGGTAGCGAAGTGGACCAAAAACTCTCCCAGTGTTAGTTTGATTCAGGCCTTTTATTCCAAACCCTGGGATGCATTTTTCTATTCATTTGCTGTTGGCTGACCAAAGGCGAAGCCGGGCTGTTTGTAGCTCTGTGAAAGATGGAGGGCTTGGTGGGGGCGCACTCTTTTTTTCCCAAGCACCGCAGGTAGCCATTACGGTCATCATCCTCGTAAGCCATTTATTCTACTTATTAAATTGCAGCTGTCTACAACTAATACCAGACTTTTTGTTAATTTTTTTCAAATTATGATTTGCCATTCTTTCTAGCAGTTCTATTGAGCACCAAACCCCTTCGACCCCCTTAGTCCTCCCTCGTTCACCCCCAGTCCACTATCTACCATGGGGTCTCTGTGGGAAGCCATTTGACAGACTGACCCCCAATGGTGGATGTGTTTGACTCTTCAAACTTCAGAATCAAATGCATGTTGTCAGCATGGCAAAACCACCTTTATTGGCTCCTGGTTGGATATCAGCATCTTTTTCTTTTGGCAATTTTCTGTTTAGTCGGGCAATTTTGCAAATGGCGGCTTCATACTGAGATGGTGAGCCCGGGGTGAGGGCTCTGGATCACTGTGTTGGCCAGGAGACTGGAGCACCACTATAAATCAGACAAGCTATGTCTTTGGGTGTGATTTTGGTCTAATTAAGCAGCAGCTCAACTTGGTGAAAATGTAAAGCTGTAATTGATAATTGGGGGGACATTTAGCAGGTACACAGATTGTGTTGTCATTGGTGCTATACCTGGTGTAGTGGCTTTTAATTTAATAATTTGATTTAATAATTTTTAATTTTGTTCTCAGGATCATGGTTCTGCTTAAATAATGTAGAAAAGATCCAGCATTTGCAAACTATGGAGTAGGCCTTTCTCATAATGGCAAAAGACAAAAGAAAGGTTTTTGTGTATTGTTATTTATAATGTGACTTCAGGCAGTAAAAATGGGATAAAGCAACTATGAGAGGACATTATATTATTATTGTTATCATTATTTTAATAGAGAAATAGCAGGTTGCAGATTGATATTAGCAGTCAGTAGTAGTCAGTCCAGGAGTCAGCACAAAGTGCAAAAGCTCTCATTTCTGATTCCATATTGATGGTACAAATTGGATGGGAAAACAGTGAATTCAGTTGTGCAGTCTGAAAGTTGGCACTGTTCACAGTCATGCAAGGCTTAGATTAAGACACAGACTGTCACTTTTTCCTGCAGCTCAGCATTTTTAATCCAATCCAACTACGTGAACACACTCTCACCTTCTCTCTTACATGAAAGCATACTATATTAGGCCCAGGTAGCCATTATGATACGAGATATTGAAGCCATTTGGCCTGAGCAGATATCTTTCGGCATAATAATGGGAAACTGGATTCAGGCAAAGATGCCAAAAGCCGCTCATCACTGTGAGCTGATTGCTGGACTATTATGTCATTTGAGATGGCAATCAGCACAGCCCAGGGCACAGGGAAAACATGTTTTCTTTATTTAACCTTCATTCAACCCCAGTTCAGCTGCAATCCAAACTAATAGCAGCTAAGATGGAAATAGTAGCATCAACTGCTGATAGGTGCATTATGTTGAGAATCAGTGTAAGGAAAAACACACAGTGGAATAGGAAGTAGAAGTCTTGGTACATTAAGTCAAATAGTTTAGCAGCCTTTTTGCTTTACTATTGTTTTATTGTGTTTTTCAAAGGAACATTATATTAATCATATTGTGTAGAACTTTGTTATATACCTAGCGTGCAAATGGGCTATATATGTTCATGTAAACCTTGCATTTCTCATGATAATTCATCTACTTTGCATTGAAGTCAGTTGCATTGGATTAAAAAAAAAAAGTTCTCTCTAGCAGTAACAGCCGTTTAAATATGAAACCAGTTAACCAGTTGGAAAGTTGCTTATTCATGGTCACTTCTGAGAGTTGCAGGGAAGGGGTTTTCCCGTTGCTTTGAATTTACTGGCCACAAATGTTCTGGATAGTTTGTGGACAATGACATCAGATTGTTGCAATGGTGAGGTGAAGGGTGAGAGGGTTTTTACCAGGAAAACCACTGAAGTGAGATGATTGCTGTTCTTGTGATGCAGATTAGTAACATTTGGGTGACCGAGGTCAGATGTGGTGAGCTCCTCACGGTTCTGTTTACTTCCTGACCTTGAGGCTTGCTGAGATGCAGACAGCATTACTTTTGCCGTGCATGGTGTTGCAGCTTGAATCTCA
Source organism: Holocentrus rufus (assembly GCA_900302615.1). NCBI lineage: Eukaryota > Metazoa > Chordata > Actinopteri > Holocentriformes > Holocentridae > Holocentrus > Holocentrus rufus. The sequence goes on along the minus strand of OMLF01042817.1, from coordinate 12,952 downwards.
ACTGCGTGTTGTGCAGACAGAATCAAAGACATGTGAAGCTGTTCCTTTCTAAACAATTTTTTTTTTCATTTGTCCTCAGATTCTTGTTGTGTTTACGCAAGTGTCACATTTTTGTTCAAAGAGCCAAAGTCCTATAAAAGCAGGCTTGATGAAGATGTCAAAAAAGCCACAAAGCCCCCAGGAAAACCCAACATAACCTGCTTGGAATTCTTTTACAGCAGCATGTAATCAATGGCTGCTGTCGTCCAGATAAATCACCATTTTAAACATCCAAAGAGGGAGGGGTACTAATAAGCTGATGTTTCATAGGCTCTCATCAATCGCCAGAGACACATGTGTCAGTAAATGTCATCCTGAGGTTGATTGGACCACCCAGAGGTCGCCCATTAAAAGCCATGCGGTTTTCATTGAAGAAGTTCCAGGGTTGCACCCCAAAGGACGTTCCCCCACTCACCATCCTGCACCCCAGAGATCCAGAGCCTGTGATCTATGGCTGGGGTCCCCTTCCGCAAATTACCGCGTTTGAAAAGAACCCAACCATGGATGAGAAAGAAACAGGGCCCCAGTCTGCACCAGAGGAAAATGTCATTCCTAACTGTTAGCTTGCATTCCTCCTAAGAAGGAGCCATAGCTGGAACACTCCAGTTGATGACAGTGATATAGGGGACACCTCACAGATCGCTCAGACCCCTGGTTTGTCTCTATGCCTGGCATAGCAGTGTGAAGATGGGGAGGAGGGGTTGGTGCAAATTAATTGCCCATCAGTTGTCAGGACAGTGCAGCGAAAACAGAGCTCTGCGACTGTCTTTTTGAAACGCTGTCAGCCAAGGACAATGCATGCACTTCATTTCCTCCCCACCTTGCACCATTTGATTTAATAGAGAGAGACGTGGACCACAGACGGAGCTGCGAGAGAGTGTGCAACAACGATGTGGTCAGGTTGTAAACACACAGACATGAAGAGGAAGAGCGGGATTACAAACAGGTTTGATCTCCTTGGGGCTGTCCAGATCGGCTGTCAGGGGAGGAGGGGAAAGGAGGGTGATGATTTGGACTCCTTTTATTCACTCCTCTCCTGTCAACTACCTCTCTTGCCGGCAGCACTGTCATTTGGGCTGTCCGGATAGCACTGAAAGTCCGGCATTGAAAGAAGCACTACAATACAGCAACAGACAGACAGACAGACAGACAGATGCACCTGGAGGCTGAAGTCTTGGAAAACAGCTGAGGCCCACCAATTTATTAACTGCACAATTTTTTGATAGAGTTATAACGTTGCCTCCTCCCTCTGTCTCTCTCTTTTTCTCTCTTTCTCCATTGTTCATTATTTTAAAGCCTAAGAACTGTTTTTTGCCACAGTAATTTCTTTATCCAGAATGGTCCTGCACTGTCTTTAATGCCAAACAAACCCAATTGAATTCCTTATTATTATTTCTTTTTTTCAAATGAATCAAAAGGTTGTTTTAATTCTAGTGAAATTGAGTTCCATTTATCTTTATCCAATTGTAATACTATGCTCTTTGTTCATATCCAATTGGTCTGGGGACAACTTGGAATAGGCAGATGAGATAATGATTGCAGCCCTTTCTTCCAACAATGAGACCCAATGTGAGGATGACACGGTCTGAAGATGAAGAACTGTCCTCCCCAGCCAATTTAGACAGGAGAATTAAAGGTCTCGCATAGCTAGAAAGGGAATCACGTCCTCCAAGTTAATGTGTGACATCTAATATCATTTGTGGCTAAAAGGCAGATGTCACTTCTAAAGAGTAATTCTACATCTGCTGGCGAAATTGTGGCGGTCACAGTATCAGTCAAATCTTATCTCCTTTCAAGAATTAGTAGAAGTAAAATGGAAATTTAGTTGTAGTGTGATTTTAATACATCTTCATCCTTGTTCACATTTTCCCTGTGACAGATTTGTTTTCCAGCTCTCTATACGTTAAAAATAATGGCTGTGGAATCGTCTAAATGCTGTTAAAATATTCCAAATGTCTGAATATTTAATGTTTCCAAATCATGGAATCCCAACGCTCATGTAAGACATGATTTCATGTACCAGCTGCCTAAAGAAATTTGTTGATACATGTACTGTACTGCAAGTTGTACTGGCAAATGATCAGATGATAAAACACTGAAGAAATGTATTATAATTAGATCCCTAGATAATAGATTTGATAACTCTACTGTAGGCATGATTTCTTATGATATCTCACCAAATCCCTACCTATCACACAGCACATTCTACCATTACCACACTATACGGCTCTGTCTGGATTATTTAAGGAGAATCAGCATTGCACGTGTAATGGCAAGGATAATTCTTATAATGGGTGTAAGGCAGCGATAATGGATCTGCAAAGACAGGGTTGAAGGAAAGGGCTGTGCAAAGTGCAGGATGAGGAATCGATAATGTCCTGCCACTCAAGGCAGTTATACACACACACACACACTCGGACTCATATACATCCAGAAACACACACAGTCTCCACACATACATGCACAGGCACATCTAAGGGAGCTGGAACATCTGTCAGACCCGGACCAGTGGTTTACTTAAAAGATGAGGAGGGGTCTGGCGAACGCTCTGCTATTCATTTATCTCGCATTGGTGCCCATTGGTTTTAATTATGGTTGGCTCTTTCAAGTTAGAAATAGGCACGCTTCAAAAACAGAGCTGTCCTTTTTTGTGTTTTACCATTGTTTCTTTGGGACTTTGTGCACAGGGGCAAGGGGCCATATGTGTGCACTTGTGTGGGTGTGTGTGGCGGTGCGCGCATCTTTCTTTCTGTTTGTCCTTCCATCTTTCTGCCTGTTATTGTGTGCGCTTGTTCATCCATCTGTCTATTTGCATGTGTACACACACTTTTGCAATTGATGAGTATTTCTGTGCAGGCGTGTATGTGTGTGTGTGTTCGTGCGTCTGTGTGTGTGTGTGTGTGTGTGTGTGCATCGCCATGTATGTGCAAAATTGGTCTGCCTTATTTCCCCGGCACAGCTGCAATAGGACTGGATTGATGTGTAACCCAAGCCGGCACTTTAAAGGGCGAGAGGCCTGGACAGACGTGGTCTTGCTAGTATACCAGATGGGGCTTTATGATGAAAAGAGCATAATCCCCATCCAGGCATCACTTCCATCACTCCTGCACTACAAAGCCATTCACAGAGAGGTTGCATTTTTTTTTTTCAAGAAATAATCTCTTTTTTTTTCCACAAACAGACCCGTTTTTTTATGCCCCCCCTCTCTTTTGCCTTCTCTCTTCGCTGCACTTTCCGCATTTCTATCTCTATCTACCCCTTTCCCACATCCTTCTATCTTTTCCTCTGTTTCTTCATTCCTCCCAATCTCCCCCATCTCTCTCTTAGCACCCCCCCCTCCTCCTCCTCCCCTAATGCTCTTGAAGACTTGCAAATGTGGCATTAGCTAATATTCAGAGAGCCAGGCAAGTGCTCCCTTTTTATCCGCCAGGGCCCTACTGATTGAGCTACAGTGTGTGCATTGGAAATGAGTGCTGCGCTGGGGTTGGCGAGCCCCACGCCTCTGATTGGTATTCAATATACATGTCACTGCAGGACATGCTAGTTTGGGGCTGTGGGTTTACTCTCTCTCTCTCTCTCTCTCTCTCTCTCTCTCTCTCTCTCTTTACGCCCTCCTCCCTCGTCCTCTGCTAATTCCAACCCCAGCACCATAGAAAATGTCTTTCTTTGCCACAGTCACTTGTTATTACAAAGAAGACAGCAAATTGGACACAGGGGCAATTAATAGGCCGGGCCAGTCTTGTACTGTAAGTGCGGTTGACATAGTTATTTTTTCCATTCTTGTTGTATTAAGTAGCATGGCTTTGAGACTGTCCGCTACGTTTGGATCTGTCCCCTCCTCTCGCTGCTGCTGCTTCTTCTTCTTCTTCTCTCTCTCAGTAATAGGCTATGTTTTATACAAGGTTTTACAGAAGGCAGGCCTGTCGCTTTCTTCATACTTGATGCTTTATAGTGCAGTCCACAATAGTATATAGGTCCCTGTCCAATTCCTCATCTCATATTTCATGCATATTCATGAGTCTTTTGGCCATATCTTTATCTCCCTGTATCTTATTTAAGTCATAATCATTAATTATAATAATTGACATTCACACTGCACGCTCACTCCCTTGATCCTTTGCAAATCATCCACTTATAGGTATTTAGGTGTTACCCTACAATCCCCCCCC
>OMLF01042803.1:15478-26295 GCA_900302615.1 Holocentrus rufus | reverse complement strand
AAGGAAAATATATGTTTTAGGTTGATTCATGATTGTTAAAAAAAATATATATAGCATGTTTCAGCTCCTTGTTTTATGCTGAAGCACCACAGGTGAGTAGGGGTGAAATTGTATATTTTGAATATCGACATAAATGCAATTAATTTGTAATTTTTTAAAAATTGTTAAGAGACAGCAGGTCAAATATTGCTGGTTTGTGTACAATTAAACATAAAGGGAACGTGTCATTGTGAGAAAATGGCCAGTAATTTTTTTTAAAGCAAATTTTATCCACGTGTTTGTGATGCAGCAGGTACAAAAACACATCATTTATTTATTTATAGTTGCTTTTGATGAAGGTTTATTTTATTTTTTATGAAATTACAATAGGTACAAGACACATGGTGAATATCTCAAAATGGGAATAGCTCAGAATGGACTGAGCCAGCCTCAATTTTATTTTCATTTTTTCAATTATGGGATTTGCCTATTTATCATTATTAAGTACAGTGACACATTTAACTGAACTATATTGAAGATTTTTGGGTATATGGTGTATTTGTTAAATTTTAACTTGCTGATGTAAACTTGATTGATTCTTGTGATTTCTTTGCTGTGTTTTAACTGCTATATACATACAGGTCTGTGCAGCTAGCATTCTAAAATATCATGTTTTATAATGTAGAAACAAATTTAGCGATGCATTGATCTACAGCTGCAATGCTAATCTACATGCACATGCTGACAAGTGTGTTTCTATTCCCTGAGTGGTGTCTGTGCTGGTCTAAATATCTGTCATGTCTTTGGAACTGAACATAGTTTCAGCCACAAAGCTCCATACAGCGAGCGTCATAACACTGATTTCCATGATGTTTGTGAATTATTTTCATTTATAACCAGTGATGTGGTGGTAAAGACAAAGGAAGATGAAGTATGAGCTCCAGTTGGTGGTCATCACAGGGCAAATGACCAAAAAAAATTAAATATATGTTCAGAAGCTGCTCATATTATCCACAAGTGAAAAATCTGAAAGTCTTGACATGAATTTACCTCCTTGAAAGTATTAAAATGAATTAAATCTGGCTATTAGAGGTGTAATTTTTCATGTCCACTCTTAAATGACTTTGTTTCATACCCACTTTACTAAATACAGCTGCACTTTACATCCCTTAACAATAAATTTCCTGACAGCTGCAGCATTCGTATCGCATTAGAGCTTTAAAGGTCTTCACTTTCTAAAACCTAGATACCCTAAAACATGTGTTTCCCCCGTCACCTTCACTTCCTGTAATGTACACTACAAACTGGCCAGGATACACTTTCCTCCACAAATAAAAAAAGATGTTTAAACACAGTTAAAGTGGGATTGTAAGTGAATGTGCACCTGCAGAGCCCTTGTCTTCTCTTGTTTCGATTCTTGCTTGTTGCCTCCTGTCATGCCTGTCCGGTCTTGCTAGTCTGCGAGGAGAAGCTGTTTGCTAGCTTGTGTCACTGTGGATTTTTCAAGTCCTGGGGAACATTCAACGCTGTCGGTGAGTTTGTGAGTCAGAGAAACCATCGGGTGTTGAGTGTACCCTGACGCTTGAGCTCACATTCGTCTGAAACCTAAAATGGCACACAGAAATTAGCCTCTCTCACACAGATTTATATGTATGATGATTTGGACCAGGATTGAGAGATTATATTAAAATGAAAGCTGTGAAAAAATTGTGTTAGTTTGGGTTGATGGTGAACCTGCATACTGTCACAGTGTCATGACTGTAGTTTTGTGTCAACAGCCAATTAGATTTCCATGCTTCCTTGTTTCCCTGCCAATGTGACATCGTTCAACAAGCGGTTGCTTTTCCTTGCCAGGTGGAACGTTGATGAGGAACTGATTACAACCAAGTTCCCAGCAGCTTTTATTTTGAAAGACGACAGGAACAAATGTCTCAACAGTGATGCTGCAAGAACAGTCGCATTAAAGCAAATTGGTTTGTAGCTGCAAACCAATACATGGAAACCATCCCTCCGTCTCTCCCAGTGCAGGCTTCCGGTTAACATTCATCGCTGTCGGTGGGTTGGGAATGCCGTCAACTCGCCGGTCGATGAATGACAACCGTGTCCATGCGTGACCACGTTTCCTGAAATAGTGCCTTAATCGTCTGCATCATCTGTCTGTAAACTAACTGTGTGTTAGGGAATGCTTTGTCACAGAAGTCAAACCATCAATAAAAACTTTGGAACAAAAATTGTTATTGTCCTCTTGTATTTTTTTTATTTGTTTGAGATGATTTGATGATGTTTTTGGAAGCATTTTTACAAATATAATTATCACACACAAAAAATTTGCACTCAAGCAAGACAACAGGCCATAAGTGTAATGATGATTATTTTCAGTGGCGGTGCACCTGATTAAAAGTGATAATTCCTCGACTGAATCTTATTAGGATGTGAAAATTGCTTTAAAATACGACAACAAAATATGATGTAATGTATTGTACAGAGACAGATTCAGGACGTTTAGACAGAAAACAAGTGGCAAAAGGTTCAGAAAGAAAAGGAGAAAAACCCACAGAAAGGAGATGATACAAAGAGACAGTGGAGGACGGAGGGCTGCTGGGTGAAGAAGAGATAAAGGAGGAGAAGGAAACGAGGGAGATTGGAGATGACATAACAGCAGTGTACATGTCTGCAAGTTGTGTGTGTTTGTGAGCATGTGTCACGATGTTGCCCCCAGTGTCTGCAACAAGGTCATTCAGCAAAATGCCACCTTACACACAGCATGTGAGTCAGTGAGCATCATCAAGAAAAAAACACCAATATAAACCAAAATCTTGAAGAAATGAAGCTGTTCTCCCCCAATTTACAATTTGATACGACTTGTTATGATGTGCACTTTGATGTTATTTTCATGTTATCAGATTAAAAAACTGCTAAACTCTGATTGGCCAGCTGACTTTAGGTGGGTTTGCACTCTATAGCCTAGAGACAATACTTTACAAAACAGAATAACACAAAAGGAAATACACACTAGTGGTGTGTAGGAGAAAATAAATTCTTTTAACTGACTGGGATCACAAAGTAATGAATCAGTTATTTTGACTATTTTGCTTCATAAATGAGGCTCATTCAGAGGTCACACAGTATGGCACAATAGCATAATGAATGAATGAATCAATCAATCATTAAAGAGCCACATTACAACCACAATACATGATTAGCAGTGTCAGTATGACCTAGCATTTAAACATCTTGAACATATCATACTGTTGTCATATCTGTGTTTAAAGACGGTTTTAATCAGCAAATTCAGTGCTGAAAATATTAACTCTTGTTCTTGATTGTGGTTTATGTTTTTGCTAAACGAGAGATGGCTCGTGTTGACTCAGCCATTTAGACTCGGCGGTTCAGTCACTGGAAAGAATCGAACCAAACGTTTCACACACTCATTCAGACTGAATTGCATCCTGTGGTTTGAATCTGCCTCATTCAGTGAATTCTCCGATCAGTGAACGAGAACAAGAATGCCCAAGTTTATTTGAGGAGTTGAACTCATGCCTGGTTCATCTAGTTTCCCAGCCAAAAGTGCACATCAGGTCAGGTACATCGGAATTCTAGATAGACCCTCTTCACAGCAGCCATTTTGGCGTGAAATAGCAGGTAAACACAGGTGTTACTGATGACATAAACGAGGGCTCTGTTCCATTTAAGTGTAGCAGAGTCTTTCTGGTGAGCCAGCATGAACACTAGCAGGGCCCTGGCTCTGTTGGACCAAAATAGAACAGACCCTTCATTAATGTCCTTAGTAACATCTGTGTTTACCTGCTATTTCATGTCAAAGTGGCTGCTGTGAAAAAAAAGTCTACTTTTTTTTCACAGCCCGCAACATGGACAGTTTTCTGTAAATGATAATACATTTGATTTGAAAATACCTCAGTGAGCCACAGCTAGCTTTGCTCAAGCTAGCTTTGTTATTAGCTAATGATAAACAAACTACTGATAATAATGCTGCTTCCCATTTCTGAGGCACAAGAATCCAACTGGATGTGTGTTTTTTTTTAATATGCCTAACTTTGCAAATCTGGAAGTGGAAGTTTCTGAACCGTCCCATGAATCTGATGAAGACATGAATTGATTCAGTCTCGTTCAGTGAATGATCTCGTCCCCTTCAGTGACCAAGGATAAGAATGCTACCATGCCCAGCTTGATTTCCGGGAGCTGAGTCTGTCCATTCACTGAGTGGTCTGTGGTTTGATTCGGCCTCAGTCTGTGGATCATGCGGTACCGTGAATGAGAATGAGAACACTCTCTGAATGAGATGATTAGCCTGCACCAGAGTGATTCAGACATGGAAGTGAAATGGGAGGTGAGTGGGAGCAAATGGAGGTGTAAACACTGAACTCATTCAAAAGGCAGCAGGTAGAAGTTTTTTTTCTCTCTCTCTTTTTCCAATTCAGTTTGATTTCAGTCACTTAAAAGATTAGTTCTTTTTGAATGATTCATTCATGAACCCGTCTTCACTAATATGCACTAGAACACACTTGAAACTATAAGAACTAGGAAAGCTAGCATAAAGCATAAAATGAGTTTGAAAGGACATCAGTATAAACCACTCAAAAGTATCTTATGGACATCCACACACTAAAAAGCAAAAGTTCAAAGGTTTTATTCAAACTGCCCTATTACAATAACAAAAACATGGATAGCTAATGTGGATTTGTTCCAAATATTAAACAAAATATAAGACATACACTACCACTACAAACAACCAACAGTCTTTCCACTGCACATCTACACCTGCATTAACATCCTTGACAAGCGTCCAACTGTTAAGATCCTAAGTCCCTAAGCTGCCTTGCTAAGATGTAAGATGTAGTTTGTCTGGGGAATTCAACTTATTGCCTCAACTACCTGCTGAAAAGTACAGGAACGTAAATAAGACCTCATGCAGCTCTCACTGTAAACAGGCATCAACCTGTTGGAAACCCTGCCCTCTGGAAAAGTTTATGGTACATTAGTGCTAGACCATCCGCCACTAATCACCTTGCTCAACCAGTCTTCCTACCACACACACACACACACACACACACACACACACACACACACACACACAATAATGAGTAGTCCGAGACCAAGCGTTATTAGAGTGTCTGGGAGGTAAGTAATTATTGATATTATTTTGCTTCTGTAGTCTCATATCATAAGCAAAATAACCATCAAAAACTAGAAAAAAAACACCTTGCTGACGATGCCCTGGTCGCCCTACAGCACTCTGGAATTTGAAATATTCGTTGACTTGCATGTTAATTCTATAATGTGAAAAGGTTTCGTAATATATCAGGATGCAGAGAGAGCCACCAAAAATCAATCTACCCAACTTTTATCTGGGAATGGAGCTTATACCAACTATTTATGGCTAGAATAAGTTGTTATGTTGTAAATATATGTTGTAAATTCATAGTAAATTTTGAAGGAAATTCCTTGTTTCCCATGGCAAAAAAATAAAAATAAAAGCAAATCTGGACTCGGACTCCTGAAGGAAATGGAGCTCGTAGACGGGAACTGATTTTTCTGAATCGCGGTTGATGAAGTTCCTTGTAGCTAAGCTTGTCCTTGTATTAAGATTTGGAGAGTCTCATCGCCTCTTAGGGATGCTGCTTTGCTCTTCTGTTTTCCACTCTATTTCCTACATTGTGAAAAATCACTTGCAACATGTTTATCCTTTTCGGGGAGGGAGATGAGGTACAGGAAGCAACTGTGTTGATGGGAAGTCTTAATTTGGAGAAACACCAAGAATACCATTGGTATGAGATCGAGGGTCTCATTTGTCTCCACCACGATCTCATTATCCCAGTAAATTTGATAATGATATATTGATGGTTAAAAATGTTACAAATAGCATCTCAGCCATAATCACTATGACTTTTCAAATGGTTAATCCTCCAATGGCCAGAGCTTTTTCTTGTGGGAACATTTGCCCCGTCTTCATTAGCCCAGTCTTAGTAAATGCCTTGCACTTGTAAGACGAATTGTGTTTTTTCACTGCACCTCAAGTTGTGTCATAGTTACTATATCTTAAATAAAGATGAATAAATGTTAGGACAGTTGATTAAGAGTGGAAGTAGACTGCAGTGAAAATGGAAATGGCCATTTCCTACACAGTTACTGGAAAACTGCAGAAGACAGTCAATACAATTAGAGTGTTTTCACGGTGCATCAGGGGGAGCGAGAGAGGAAGAGAGAGCCGAACAAAGAGTGAGAGAGATGCCACTTGGGGTCAGGGTTAGGAGTGAGTCAGTTCCTGTAGTAGACAAATTGTAGTTTAGGTGGTGACCTCTGGCCCCGACGACCTCACTAACCTGCCAATCCATTTCGGTTATCTGTGGGACTTCTACAGCCACCAGGATCCTTTAGACAAGAGAGACACAGACAGGGAAAGACACGAAATGAGACAGTTTGAGGGGAGATGGAGAGACAAACAGCATGAGAGTGATAACACTAGACTGTGGCTGAATCTGGACAGACACATGAAGAGAGGAACGGGTGGGTGGCGAGGAGAGATGGTGAGAAAGCAGAAAAATCAGATATGAAGATAAAGAAAGAGAAATGCATAGATTGAGGGATGGGCTCTAATAGTGAATTACATATATCTGGAATTAAATATATGTGGAAGGTTTATAGTCTCTGATTAGCCAGTAGCCAGTTTATACCTATTAATGGGTTAATGTGAATACATTTTTTTTTATACTTGAGCATTATATGTACATCTATATGTATGTATAATATAAAATAAGAAAAGACAATTAGTCTTATTAGTGTATATATAGTAAGACAATAAGTCTAACAAGTGCAAGATATTTACTGAGACTTAATAATTTTCAAAATGCTCCACAGTGTTCATGTTGCAAATCGGACATTGCATTACTAAAATTCTACCCATACTACTATTTTTTTTTACTTATGCTGAAACAGATTTTTCTGTCATTTTACACATGAAATGAATATACATATATATGAAAAAAACTGTGGTGAAAATAAATGTGTGATTTCAGTAGAAGAAACCTTCCAAAACAGTCACTCAATGCAGCTCAGTTGGAAAAACTCATCAAGTTGCCTTGGTGACCAACTGGGACCGACATGGTGCTACTGCTTCTACATCATTTACATTGAAGGATGGGGTTCTTAACAGAGTGATGGAGGAGGAACAGGAAGAGGAAGGAGAGCAGAAAAGAAGAATAATAAAGTGAATACTAAAGGTCAATAGGAAGAGAAAGGAGGAAAAGAACATGTGAGTTGAAGGAGGTGAAAGCAGGGACAAGATGAAGAATGGGGACGAGGCATGGAGGGTGTGCTGTAGCCTAAGCAGAAATGTACTGTGAAATATCTGGCTGCATGATGGAGCTGCCAACAAAACCAACAGAAACAACTGGACTCTTGTGTCCCGTTGAAGGTACTTCCTACTTCCTGCCTCCTGCTGCTTTCCCTCACTGATGAATCCTGGAGCAGAACGATTAGGGTGACTGGGTGTGAATGAGAGGGCAGCTATTAAATGAGAGACACTTTGCTGGAGATGCTGGTTTCCACTAAATTGGAAGCTGGTCCTTCTGTTTCCCTCTAGTGGCTGGCTGCAGAATAACATCACAGGAGGTTTACACCACTTAGTTCAAATGTTTTCTGAATTGGTTTATATTTGGCCAGACTTGAGCGTGTCTGATTTCATTACATTTTCTTACATAGTAAAGGGTTGCATTTATCAAGTCTTACCTTTTTTTCTATTCTGGTGAAGGCCATGGCGCTGAAAACGTTCTGTGTTACCACAATGTAAAGAATACAAAAGAGTAAGACTTGATGAGTGTGATGGTTTACTACAGGGGTCCCCAATCCTGGTCCTCGAGGGCCGCTATCCTGCATGTTTTAGATGTTTCCCTTTTCCAACAAACCTTTCATTCAAATGATCAGCTCATCATCAACCTCTGCAGAAGCCTGAAAATGATCCTGATCATTTGAATCAGGTGTGTTGGAAGAGGGAAACATCTAAAACATGCAGGATAGCGGCCCTCGAGGACCAGGATTGGGGACCCCTGGTTTATCATTTAAGTAAAAAGATGCATTAGAGGATAATGCACCAAACAAGTGGAGTATCTAATTTCATTACATCTTTAAGAACTTGAAAGCATGTGATTAAATGGCTATATATGCACTGGATATCAAAGTCTAGCCCCCTTTCTATTTTTCTACTTTTTTTGATATTGAGGCCATCATAACTCCTCTATTTAGTAGACGCTTATTACCTGCTGGTCCCATAGTGGGTTCATCATTGGTGTGCAGCGGAGCTTTGTTCAAACCCACAGAACTTCGAGTCGAGATCTCAAGGTTTCCAAGGACACCAAATATGCCCTGCTAAATTACAGGGAAATGTCGCACAATACATCTAGATATTTTCTGTTTGATGTAATGGTGCAGACATAAAACAATGGCCTCTTGGTTTTGAATATTTCACTCAACATAAATGTGATGCAGTTTCAGTGAAGCTTTGTGTATGAGACGTTGTACAATATAGGGATTTTTTTTCTTTAACTTACACTTTTCCCCCCTAACAAAATAGGTATTAAGGGGTTAATATTTATCAGAACACTTATTACAACAAACTTGTTTTGCATAGCACTTTTCAACAGAGGTTACAAAAAGTTTTATTTTTTAGTTTTAAAAGTTAATAAAAAAAAAAAATCAAACATACTTACCAGTAATTTAAAATAAGTAAATACTAGATGACATCACAAGATAACATAACAATACTATATAACATAATACAAGACATAACATATTGCAATGTTGTATTAAATATCAGTATGTGTATATAACATGTTTACAGTAATGGTGTTTTTGTAGTGTGTATATATTGTGATGTACTATGTTGTATGATGTGTATATAAACTTGATCTGAGTTAACAAGATATTACACAGGATATTACTCAATGAGATATTAAACAAAAGTAAGTCTATAAAATAAGTTTTATCAAGTTCATGATTGTGATTATGCTGGCCTCAGCTTCTCAGGGTGGTCAATCCAAAGCCTGGTCATGTTCAGTCTGAAGACTAGATTAGAGCTTGGAGCCAGGTATGCACATAATCAACTCTTCCTTGAGTCAGGGCCGATCTTTCTATGAAGTTTCTGTCACGGTTAGCAGAGCAGGTGGACCCAAACGCAGAGAAAGTAGGCACAGGAACGAATGAATAATACTTCAATTCAGGCAGAACACAAGGAGTAAAACGACCAAGGCTACAACACAGGGATGTTGACGGACTGACACTGGGAAACTAGATAAATGAACTGACAAAGAACAAAGGAATACAACAGGTACACTAGGAACTAATTGCAGAAACAAGACACACCTGGAGTGGGAAGGTACTGGGAAAAGGAGGGAAACACTGGGGTTGGGTAACAAAGGAGATGATGAGGGGTGTGGCAAGTAACAAGGGCAGGGATGACGAGACAACCACAGGGCAGGGCTACAGGGAAACAGGAGTCCAGAATACAAGAGTCTAAAACAGAAACGAAACCCCCCAAACACAAAAACTCCACAATCATCTATAAACTCCAGAAAACTAAATATAAGAGTCATGAACACCGAATTGTGACAGTTTCATGTAAATCTGTTGAGAGCTTTTTGAGATGTCTTTGTCACAGACAGACAGGCAAGATGATCACATGACCTCCTTGGCGGTGGTAAAACAAGGTTATGGGTTAGTCCTTGAGTTTTAGTTTATCATTAGGTACCAAATAAATCTATACAGCAAGAATGAGAGCACCTTTTCACACAACTGTCACTGCTTTATGACAAGACGGCCAAATGATCATTACAGGAACATTTAAGATGCTCCGGGTCCCATTCCCAGCCTCTCCATCACAGCCACCCAAGAAAGAATGGAGTTATGGAAACTCCATGCAATTAAGACAGCAGGTTGTGACAGCATCAGCCGTAGAAAGCTGAAAGCATGGACCAGACAGCTAGAAGAGGTTTTCCAGCAATTCTTCGTGATCTGTCCTTGAGTATGTGTCATATAATAAAGGCCTTTCAGAGGCTGCTCCTGCAGTGCCTCACAACCCTGCTGATGAACTCCATGGCTCCTCGTGAATTTGCATATTAGGCATAGTAGATATTCTGTGCTATGATTAGCCTTCATATGTATTAACGTGCCATTTTCTGACTGTGATTTTTCCAAATTAAATAAAAGAATATTGAAATGAAATGTTTTATATTATATGCAGTCTGTCATTTGTGTAGAGCTTTCACACTATAATATGCAAATATAATTTTTTCTTCTTATGATTTTCCCAGTGTTTCTAGCTGATTTACAGTCTCTGGTTCTTGATAAATATGACCATGAAATGCTGAGGAAGACAAAACGCTGAAAGGTGTGTGTCTGCTGCTGTGTAAATTAAACGTATGTATACTATTGTGTGAGTGCTGATGGGTTTTGTAATTTGCATAGCAGGCCCATAGAGGGCACCTGCAGTGTTTCCACAAATAGCCTTGAACTACTTTAGGTGTTCCTATGAGCAAGACTAATCTATACATTTGTTTTGTACAGTCTTCCCAATCCTTCCTAGTCCTAGTCCTAATCTGAATACTTCTATATATCTATATACAAAGTGACATATGCAGAATTTTATGTATGTACACTACAATACCTCCATGATGGAAATGGTGTGTTCTTTTTCTGGAATAGGTTCACAGTTATAACATAAAATTATTTAATGAGAAATTATGCTTGTCTTTTTATGCAGAGTTAGAGATGCTAGCATTTACGTATTGACTATTACACAGGGATGCTAGCATCTAGCATCGACTGTT
>OMLF01042785.1:0-11986 GCA_900302615.1 Holocentrus rufus | reverse complement strand
TTCTCTTGATTGTCTTCAGTGTTGGAACAGTGATGCAGTTTCTCCTCCCTCTGCTCTGTTCTGCTCTGTCGTGTTTGTTCATGTGGAAATGACTCATCATATTTTCTCATGACACTGAGTTTTGCTGGTTTCAGTAAAGATGATGTCACTGGAGGTTCGACTTGTTTCAAGATTTAATTCCATGTTTCAGGATTGATTCTTGAAGGAACTGTAGCATTTCTATTTTTTTCATAAAACACTTGTTTTCATTGTGTTTTTCCTATTTAATTGATGTATTTTCCATTACGACCTCCCAGCTTCACATTGTAGTGAAGCTGGAAGCTGTTAAAGTATTGATTAATTTTACCTCAAATGTAAAGAAGTGATAGAAATGACAAAATCAGTCAAAAATAATCTCTCTCTCTCTCTCTCTCTCTCTCTCTCTCTCTCTCTCTCTCTCTCTCTCTGCCTCGCTCGCCCTCAGTCTCTCCCCTCAGGACAGTGAGGACGGTCCCATCAAGCGCTGTCCAAAGTGTCAGCTGTACATCGAGAGAGACGAAGGCTGCGCTCAGATGATGTGCAAGAACTGCAAACACGCCTTCTGCTGGTACTGTCTGGAATCCCTGGATGTAAGTCGTGTCGGAAACCGGCCCCTACTTGTTTCCCCTCCCTCTTGATATTCACTGTAACACCAGTGAGAGCAACATTATGCATTTCTCCAGCTATATCTCTCCCCATATATTAATATTTCATTACCGTATTTGCATGCTGTCTGATCATGTTTGATGTCGATGTCGTTTGTCTCTCCTTGTGACGGCAATGGCTTTCATTATCAGAAAACTGTAACCTAACCTTGGACTTGATGAGGAGGGAATGAGATGCATTTCTAGAATGTTGTTTTTACAAGACAAATGAAGATGACAGTTTCGGGTGAGCTTGTGTAAGGCTTGTGTATGAGCTGCGGGGCCTTATATAATCCTAATTGTATAAGCGCGGACAATTTGGCCGTGCAGGTCATTTAAAAGCAATTTTCTCGGAACAGCTGCCTGTGTCTTTCAGACAACTAATGGTCAGTCTTTATCTCTATTGTGTGTGTGTGTGTGTGTGTGTTCGTGTGTGTGTGTGTGACAGGATGACTTTCTCCTGATCCACTATGACAAAGGACCCTGTCGAAACAAACTGGGCCACTCCAGGGCATCTGTTATCTGGCATAGAACACAGGTGAGTGCCTGTCTTCCTGCCTCCTCCTTTTTCTTTCTCTCTCTCTGTCTCTCTCTCTCTCTCTGTCTCTCTCTCATTCATTCAGGGCCCCCTTTATCTGCACTGCAGCATGTGGCATTGCACGTGCTCCTCTCTCTCTCTTTCTCTCTCCCCTATTTCTCCCTGCCTGTCTTAGTCACTCACATGCTGAAAAGGACAGCTTCATCCATGTGCAATGAAAAGTGTCTGGTAAACTGGTCAGCTCCCTGCTGTTTTTTTGAAGGACGCCCATTCATGTAGGCCTTTCGCTTTGCAAATCACTCCCGGCTCAGATAATCAAGGATCCTCTGTACCTATGCAGCCAAATGAAATGACGGATTACATATGAAGGATTAGATATGACATGTAATTTGCCACACTGGTTCCACCTCTGTAGCGCCCTGTTCCACCAGGCTGTCACAGGCTTGTGCTGCCGGCCTGATAATGCTTTTAAGTCTGTGACAGGGGCTAATGCTGCTGTAACCAGCTCTGTCGTCAGCTCCCAGATTTCCCAGATCTCTCCTTAGCCTAGTAATCTATTCATAGGCTAGCACATTCCATTGTCCAACATACTTGTTATGTTGTCAACATTAGCATACACGCTGGCATCTGTTGCCCAGTGGGGCAGGCTGAGTCATATGGGTACAGTTCAGCTTGTGCTAGCTATAGCGCTGCCGTCTCTACCTTTGTCCCTCGTCGCTCTCCCCGTTTGACCCAGCTCCGCTCCCTCTCATCTGAAAAAGCCGCCCTCTCTCTCCCTCATAAATGCATAAGATATTACAAGGCAAAGAAAAATTGTTGAGCTTCTCCCTTGCCCTGTGTCCCCGTCTGTATTTGACATTTAGAGATGGGTTGTGTGCAGGGATCAGGGGCGCGGGGAGACAGGTACTATGACATTATGCATATCCCAGAGGACATTTTAGACTTTATTCTTCTTTTTTATGTTCAGGGAGCTCAGTGTTGTGTATGTGGCTAATGTTCATGCCAGTGCTCATGCCAACTTTGTTAATGTTTTGTAATGTTGTGTTAATGAGTATCATTGGAAGCAGCTTGACCATAAACATTATTATATTATGCTATATATATATATTATATATTATAGATTGTATTTACTGAACATGTACTATCAGATTCTCACTTTATTTCTATATAACAGAGGTATAGAAATTATTATCCTATGTTCTTTTCATGAACGTAGGTTCGAGGGAACATAAGTCTGTTTTCAATTTGGAAAAAAAAAATCATTGAAGAACATTTTTTTTCCAGTTTGGACAAAAATAACAGGGAACACAGGGTGGACCGGAAGGTCATGTTGCTATATGCAACGCTCTCCAACATGCTAGCATCATCGGGGTCTGTTACTCCGAGCAAGGGAGTACTGTACTCTATCCATTATGTTCTGTGCATCACATCCTCCACCAGCAGTATAAAAGACGGTTTGGTAATGGTGTTCTTAGATAACAGGCTCTTGTCCTCCAGAAACCTGCCCCTCAGTGATCCCAAAACACGTCTCCTCTCTCTTGAAATGGAAGGAAAAGCACATTACGCTATTATAAGTCACTGTTGCATGTGACTGCACGTTATGTATTCCATTTTGTTGCTGTCAGGTTGCGCTGGTCTCTGGCTCCCCCATGTGGTGAATTAGTTGATCTGCTCATAAATGTAAGGAGATGAGCAACTTATTGATGAGCAATTATTAGCTTCATTAGCTTTTCTTTTTTTTTTTAGTTCAGTTAGAGCTTCTTCTTTTTTTTTTTAGTTAGTTTTAGTTTATTTAGAGACACCATCCCATGACAAAAAGGTCTTAAGTTCAGTCTTTAGTCCCCAAACCATGAATACAAACCTCTATCTACTTGCTCACTCTAAATTGCTCCATTTAAGAGTGTAAGCTAAATTGTAAACTTGTGCAATACCTTTAAATTCTTAGTTTTAATCCTTGTTGCTCTCTTTCTATTCAGGTTGTAGGTATCTTTGCTGGGTTTGGCCTGCTCCTGCTGGTTGCCTCCCCGTTCCTCCTTTTGGCCACTCCCATCGTCCTCTGCTGCAAGTGCAAGTGCAGCAAAGGCGACGACGACCCTCTGCCAACCTAAGCGCGGCGCCGGAGTCGAGGCGGACGAGGCCACCCCCAAGGATGGGCCATCTTTTTTCCCTTTTCACCCCCCTTTACATTCTTTTCCTCCCACCAGCTTTGAGTGCTTCATTTTTCGGGCTAGGCCTGCGCCAGCCCCGGCCGCTTTGGGATCCATCGCTCTGCATGGGAGAGGCATGGGGAGGAAAGTGACCCTGCAGCTTGGCCTGGGACGAGAGGCCCGGGGTCAAAGGTCAGAGGAGGTCAGACTTGTGAGAAGGACTTGCAGCGTCCCTGTGTGTGAGACATTGGTGGTGTGGGCATGTGTAGCAAGTCTGGGCCATTTCAGGGGGTCTTAGCCAGTGAGTTACTGTGGTGTGGTACATGTGGTGGCTTTGGTGGTACATGTGGTGGGTCATAACAAGCAAACGAAACATATAAGTGTTAAGAAATGCTTTTTATTGTTCTCTTGTATGGACATTATTATGCAGGTGCCACCTTTGGAAGAACTTTTACTTTTTTGCTCTGTTTTGTTGGTTTGTCATACGCAAAAAAAAAAACAAAGAAAAAGAAAAAAAAAGCTTTTTTCCCCCACCGCCACACTCTCTATGTAGCTCTACAGGTTCTGTCAGTAGCATTGGAGTCACACCAGGCATGTTTGGTGCTCACTCTGTTTGCACGCAGAACACGGTTTCTTTGTCAAGTTCACGACTGAGGTAGAGACGGGAGGCTGTGAACCCTCTCCGCTCGCTGTACAGCACGTCCTCTCGATGATGTCAATGTTTTATAACCTTTCGCTTTTAATAGAACTGTGCTCAGAGTAGTGTCCATGTATCGTATTTTTGAGTGTTTCCCAAACCGTTTGATAGTTACAGATGTTAAAGGGGATTTCCACTCAAATTTGAGAAGTCGTATGTTATGCCTGTGGTCCCGTGACTGAGTGAGTGAATGGGAAACAGTTTTGTTGACCATCTGAATGCTAGCCTAAGTTTTATACTGAAATTAGCTTTATTCTGTAAGTACAATTGCCAGCTCTTAACCATTGGGTGTTACCCGTCACCTTTGCCATCTTTCCAAATTCATTTTCTATGGACCAGACATTAATCTTGTGGAGACATTATTTTCTTGTTACTGACTTTTAGAGAGCGAGTTCATGTTCATTACTGAGAGTTTATATTGACTGATGAATATTTATAGTCCTAGACCAGGACGCTAACATATAGGAATTTCCCAAATTGAGTAGTGTTCCCCTTTAAGGTCAGCATTAATATTAAGTCTATCTGTAGACTTTGTGTCCACATGCTGTGGAACCAATATTAACAACTCACTGAAACAGATGTCACTCGAGCAATTCTCTGACTCCAGTTGGTGGTTTAGCCAAATAGAAATGAATGGCCTTAAATTTGAGAATAGCCAAAAACAGGAATTTCCCATGTGCATTAAGAGTCAAAAATGAAAAAAAAAAATCTGAATCCCAGGGAATGCACATGATAAGACATTTTCAAAGTCAGTCAGTGAAGCCCTTTATTTTATAATCAAATGATCTGATGATGTCATCCATATGCCACATTGTTAATAGCCATACTGTACAACCCATACTGCTGTTATGAAAACAACTCTCCTAAACAGGTGTTTTGTGTGAACCAGGGCCTGTATTTACCAAGCGTCTCTGAGCGGGAGTGCCGATCCAGAACCGCCCACCTGACCAACACCATGAATGATCTGAACCTGAACTTAATCAGACACCCTGCTCTTTGATCCTTGGCAAATACCTGCTTGCCCAAATTGCAAACTTGCATATGTTAGTGGTCTGAGTGTTAATGTTATGTTTTGGTTGGTAGTGAGATCTCCAACAACAAGCAGCTACTCCTTGCAGGGATGTCAGAATAGCCTATAGATTAAACATTAAAGAATGTTCCATTTTGGGCACACTACTACAAAGCTGCTCTATATCACTTTATCTATGCAAGTTTGTACATTACCATTCTTAAAAGGTCACTGATTGGTCATATCAACTGTATGCCATAAGTAGGTTTATCACTTCAAGGTTATGTAGTTGCTGAATGCCACCACACGTGCATATCATGTTTTCTGTTTAATCAGGGAATTAATCAGGAACCATCCATTTTTTTTCCTTTCACCATCTTATTTTCATTTCTCTTACATATCCATCTTGTTGTCTGTTCGCTACATTTAAAGCTTGTGATCTCAAAAACCAGGACAATTGCCATTTACACTTTTTTTCCTGAGGGCAAGGAGTGAGACACAGCCGTGCTAATCAATTTCCTTTGCTAGTTCCTTTGCTACTTCAAGTGAAATGATCATTATTTGTTAAACCAGGTTTAATAGGTGACACCATTTTATCATACAGATTATTTCAATATCTAGACTTCTGTCAGCAAAGATGTAATGTCTTGCACTGACCTTGAAAATGGTCATAATAACTGTTATGCTAAACAAACGAAAGGTTTTGCTACCATAGCCATTCCGTTTTTATGAACATGCTATTTACTTCATCCCTCCGATTGGTGGAATTCACCAGTGTCCATGTAGCATTTCATAAAAAAAGTGGCTGCAGCAACCAAGAACAGCTGTCAGTAGTTATCAACAGTAGCCAGCATTGCTCACAACTCTCTCTTGGCCTCATAGATTTAGTTCTAATAGATAATCAATTTTTGAGCATCTTACCTGTAGCTTATATATTGTTTTCACTGAGCCCGCCTACTGTAAGAGCATGATGTTTGATATTAAAAGCCAGTCTGGTTTTCTACCTTTGCAGTTTGGTCCCTCCCTAAAGAGAATTTCATTCCAGAAGCTTTTATTGTTTTTATGACAATCGTGCCAAGCAGAGTTCCTGGAAGGTATGAGAGAAGTTGTTGTCTATGTGCATATTGACCATGTACTTGTAATGTATACATTTAAACGGATTGGCAGGAAAAGGTTCAACGTTGCTTTATGTAAGTTCTGTATATGGTTTCAATGTTTTACTTACGATCAGTGAAAAGTTTTCAATCTGTACGGTGCCTGCTAACCGGAGGGATTTAGCAGTAAAAATCAATGTAAACTCAGTGGAAAAGTCAATACAGACATTGCAACCATGCTCCAAAGGTTTTAACAGTGCTATATGCAGTATAGTCTCATATCAGCTGGTGGTGTCCACGCCTGGCTGGAGAAAATTAGTTTGAGACATTTTGAAATCTTTATTTAAACACAGATACGTCACATCGAAGTCAGAACAAAATTGTGGCCACTTCCTAGTGTTTTTTTTTTTCTTCACATCTTATTTTAGCCATGTTGCTGGCACCACTGAGCAGGTAGATACAGTATTATGCAACAAATACAAAGGGCCAAACTGTACATTATAATCACTGTAATGTCAGATTACATAACCTGTCCTCCACACTAGAACTCATTTACCAGGTTTATATGAGAGCTTAAACCAGATGAAACATCAACACAGGGGGCACCACCAAGTTTTTTATTATATTTTTTTCCTTAAGAGATAATCAAGCCACTAAGGGCTTACTTGTCTTAGTTGGCCCTGGGATGGAAAGCAAAGTAGTTATTACCAAGGCTTGAGAGTTACTCTGCAACTACACTAAGATCAAGTTTGCTTACGATCAGCAGTTTTCGAACCTGTTGTGTCAAGAGATAAAGTTGCATGCTTTGTTTTTTCTCTGCCTACTATTTGTTAAATATTACAATATTGTAGCCTCAAAAGATCTTTGGAACAGTAGCATCGTCACCCATTAATCTGTGATCTGTGTGTGTGTGTGCGTGCTGTGTGTGTGCGCGTCAAGAAAATATTTTTGGATCAATCCCAAAGTCATATAATTTCGGTTGGCCTTCCACCATTCAGCAGGTTGCCTTCATGTGTCTGTTTCTGGCTTTATATTGGTTTTTATATGCTTCTGTTGGGTCATAGTTTGTTGTATTTGCGTTATCTGTGTAAGGGAGGAATTCTCAAGTCCTGATTGGTCAGTTCACTTTCAACCAGTCTCCTCAGCAAGTGGATCATTGTAAGAGGAAATTTTGCATGTACACAAGAAAAGATGATAAACTGTTTGTAGTGATAGTCGTTGGCCAAACTTACTGTATGTAACTGAAAGTCAATTGACCTGAACAATGATTGATACAAATATATAAACGTTGTAAAATGGCATATTTGGGTAAGTTCTGTACAAGTCAGACTTGGCATCTCCGTAAATTTACAGGTCCACTAACACTGTGACACCAGGTATTAAAGTTTGTTGTTTTCTGTGATTATATTTTCTTCATTCACACCAATCTGTGAAATAAAAACGATTTTCAATCTCAAATGTACTTTATAGATGGTTTTTGAGCCCTTCAGTTGTGCAATGACTCCCTCTGGTGTTGGAAGGGAGTACTTCTCTTTTCTACTCACTGAAAGCAAATTTTTCTTTGTGCACAAATGAACAAGAGATCAAAACAAAGAGAGGATAATTAATTAGAAAATTAAGAAGCACAATAAATATATGACCTAATAGTAATTTAATGTGTAGGGGAGTCATTTTCGATGAGAAATAAATTCACTTACCTTCATAAACTCAAACAGTTGATTGATCAGACAGGGTGCAAGTCAAAGGGAATTCAGAGAAAGATGCAGAAGAAGACGTTTCCCGAAATGTCTTTTTCAATAAAGGCACCATGTAGCAAAGTGTGAGGCTTTTTCTGCATCTCTCTTTAACTGGCTTCTGTCCCACAAGGATAATTTAACTCGTTGCGTGTTTTACTGTTTGACTGATTTTCAACATCCCAAAGAGGGAAAAAAAAAAACAATAGAGAGGGGCTGAGCAAGTTTAAAAAAGAACAAAAACAAACCCTGTTGCCAGTACAGACAAATAAAGAACAGCTGAGTGTTGAGTAATAGTACGTCTCAAATTCATAGAGATGTCAAAAATTATTTTGCCACCTCTTTGTTGTTTTATATATTTCAGAACCTGGTTTGTATAAGACAGTTTGTCCATGTTACATTTTGCTTAATATAAGTTAATGATCTTCCATGACAGATAGTTGTGAGTGATTTAATATTTGCTGTTTTCGGATTTTTTCAATTTTTTTAATAGAATTGTCACAATAGCTTTTATACCAGCTGGACAAGGCACACTGTAATTGTTGAGATAAATAAGTTTCAGTCATACAAATATT
Source organism: Holocentrus rufus (assembly GCA_900302615.1). NCBI lineage: Eukaryota > Metazoa > Chordata > Actinopteri > Holocentriformes > Holocentridae > Holocentrus > Holocentrus rufus. The sequence continues at coordinate 3,531 of OMLF01042785.1, read as the reverse complement.
TTTTCTTTTGTGATGTTTTGAGTCACAAGGGCCGTATTTATCTATGCTGAACATGTTCATATCTTATCTATTCTTTTATGTTCTTTTGACTTGCAGTAAACAAGCCTCTTTCCCCATGTCTATTGCAGCTCTGTCTGATCAACACCCATGTGTCAGCCTTTTGTTAAGGTCCGCCAAAGAACAGGTTGTGCTCTCTCTCTCTGTCTTTGTGTCTATTTCCTGCCAGATGCTGGATTGGGAGCATTAACAAGACAACCCTGAAAATGAAAGTGCAAACGCCCGGTGATATATCATCCCTCACCAGCTGTTCTCTGTTTGGAAGGCTCTCCACCAATCACTGGGCAGGACCACAGGAAGTTGCCATCTGTGGGCGCCATGGCGACGGGGTTTGCGGATGGGTGTTGAGGCTGATGTGTTATCTGGAGCAAATGAAGTATGATACAGAGAGAGAGAGAGAGAGAGGGGGAGATAGGGCCAGCGGGAGCGGAGACGGAAATGGAGAGGAGATGGACGGAGAGACAGGGAGGAGCGAGTGGCCGAGTCGCCCGACAGAGAGAGAATTGAACCACAGAGACGTGAAACAGGAGTGAAAGCAAGAGCCGCTGAGAGTCGGAGAGAGTAAAAGGGAGAAGAGAAAGGCCTTTGCACCTGCTCTCTATAGAACACAAGGTTCTGCCATCACACGTGTGCTGGCTGCTGGCCGATCAGGCTGGTCTGTTCTGGCTTTACCTTCTGCACCTCGGTGCCAAGTCCTCCTTCTGCTCCCCATCAACATCCTCTCCTCTGCTGCTCTGCACCTACCACCCATCCAGCCAACCCTTAACCTCTAAGCCCTTATTGCAAGAGAAAGTGGAAAATCTTTTCACATTCACAACTCTTTAAGGTGTTTTTTTTTTTTGTTTTGTTTTGTTTTTTCCTTTTTTTTCCTGGTCTGCAGTGTGCTATGAGCTGTAGATGCGCACCAACCTGAGCGGGGCCGAGCTGCTGATGGTATGCGCGGACCGTCTGCTCCTCTGTTCCAAGCAGCATTTTGATGAATGTGCCATAAAATATAAAATATCTCGCACGCAATTGAATATTCAGTGGAAAAAGTGCCCAAGCAGGTGCTAAGCAGACGCTTTTGGATACAGCCGAGTCCCTGTAAAATCTGGAGGGTGCAGATACAGCAGAGAGTTGATAAGAGGTATAGGGAGGCTTCCTGGAGGTCAGTCAGCACAATGTGCAGGAAAGACATTTTGAAACATACACGGAATTAGATACAACTTTCTTTTTATCACGGCTACTGTCTGAGTAAGAACACAGAAAACACTTGGCTTCCTCATCTGTTTTATACTCCTTTATTCCACGAAAATTGAAGCATGATCGCCTATTCTCAGTTTGTAAGGCAGAAAGATAGTTGGCATAGATATGCAAATACTGGCTCATTTCATATGGTTCAAACGCAGCACATCTGTCAGTAGCATGGTCTCAGATTTCATGAGCGTTGATTGAAAGCTCTGCGAGTATCGACCGTACTCACAAATGTTCGCTCAACAAAGATCATCATAAGCCCAGCCGCTGTTTTTCAACCTCCCTGTTCAATGCTGTGATCGATTATAATGGTTCATTAAACTGCCATATGCAGTTGAAGAATGTCATTGGATAAACTCAGTCCTTTACAGCTCCTGTTAGTCAGGAATAAGCACTTAATTTAGCTTGTTAGTGTGATGATCCAAAGCCCTGCTGTTATGTTGTGTTGGCCATGTTGGTTTTCTGCGTCCAGAATTCAACACAGAAAGGCATCTTAATCTCATATCTATTGGCTTTACATATACATCTGATAGTGAGTTCACATGGTTATATGAATATAGTAGAAGGTCTTGCTCAGTCAGTCACTTGAGGTCTTGTAAGTAATGTTCAGACCCACTTGGTGTGACTAGTATATAGGCTTGCCAGAAGAGGGAACTAGAGTGCTACCAAACAGTGTGTGTGTGTGAGTTCACATGTACTCACACACTGACTTTTGACACAGCAACTGCAGAGAAGTAAAACATCTACCACAAGACAATATAATATAGATGCACTCGCTGCCCACTGTCAATTGGCTATATTTAATGTACTTTTATGAATGCTGCATACTCTATTTGCACACTTAGTAGTCAAACAGTGAAGACAAAACTTATCAAAACATCTACATGTGGAATGAGACCTAAACAGTATAGTATTATGAGAATATAAGAACAGGGATTTGCTCTACCACAATAAAAAAATCTCTTTTTGCTCACATGACAGTCATGTCAAGCCGTAAAAGTCATTCCTCAGTCCAGTTTACAGCTCTATAAGACCAGGTATTGTTTTCCGTCCCATTGAACATACACGCCTGTTCTAGAGGCTCTCTGCGTCCTCCTGACATGTCACACTGACAGGCGCTGTTTGCTGGCCTGCCCCCGCACAGGAATGAATGGAGTAAACACAGGTTGACATTAAGAGCTAAGAGCTCCCTGCCAGCTCTCTATGGGGGTTAAGGGTTAATAACAGGCATGTGCATTCACTCCTAAGCTTGCACACACGCGCTCTCTCACATATTTGACTCGAGCTGTGACCAGAGGCCATTGTACATCAGCCGGTGACTGACAGAAGATGACAGGGCTGATTGGGGTCCCACCTCTGATCTGTTTTTTCTCAGCATGTAGCTGTATTGCTCTTTGTCCCATCAGCCTGTGACACCTATTAGCTTCCATTAGCTTCCTGTGGTTCAGCAAGACATAGGTCTGGCCTCTATACACTCCAAACTGTGAGTAGCAGGCAGGAGGTAATGCTCACTGAGCTCACACCGACAACAAAGGATGCATTTTCTTGTGTTCCTCTAAACATCTGTACCCTACATTGTTACTTGAGCCTTTTCACTTCCAGTATTTGTTACACACCAGTTCCACCACTACGATCATTTAAAGGTTTCATCGAAAATAACATAATATTGAAGGTGCACTATGTGAAATTGCCAATTGGGTCGGTTTCAGTGAGGCTGTTTAGATTAAACTGACAAAAAAAAAACATGGGATAATGTGATGGAGTCTACATGGTTCTCATCACCAGGGTGAATCACTGCCATATGGCCCACTGCCTATGGCAAATTACTTGTCAGCTGAGTCTAAAGGGTCCTCACGTAAATCAACCCTCAACAATTTTACATAGCGTACCTTTAAATTAACAGCACTTGAACATGCCCTTCCCTGTAACCGAAGTAAATAAATGATAATACAATACAAATTTAGACATGCAAATTGGAATCATTTTCTGTAAACTAAAGACACTAAACTAAAAATAAGTGCTCATGTGCAAAAGAACAAAGGCCTGCATTGTTTGTCTCTTTTCAATTACTCCTCTTTTAACTCCTGCAGGTCTAACAGAGTATGTCTGAATTTAGCAGTACACTACTGTCACTCCTTGTTGATTTACACAAGAGGCTCTTGCATAAGAGCTGTCAATGTCGATGACAGATTGGATTGCACACCATCTTCCCTCCTCCCCGCTTTCTACCCCCCCCTTCTC
>OMLF01042783.1:0-12624 GCA_900302615.1 Holocentrus rufus | reverse complement strand
CTTCGCCCCCCCCTCTCCCTCCCCCCTTTCGTCCCCTCCTTACCTTCCTCAGGTGGTCAAGGAACTCTGGAGCTTTGTACAAACGCTGAAGATCGAGAAGAAGTAACACGCTCGTACTTTTAATCACTTGTAATCTTTTGCATCCCGCAAGGAGTTTAAAGGCACAGTCGGCGAGGTTTCCTGCTCAGCCTTGTCCCGTCAGCACCGCTGAGCGCCACCGAGTGATCAGAAGAACTGAAATTTGGTCATGCAGATGATGCATCGATCCAGGCGTTTTTTGTTGTTGTTGTTTGTTGTTTTTAAGTTAATTATGCAATAGGAGATATTGCAGAATGTGCCTTTAAATAGCTCTACTGTAAACAGGTGAATCCCATTCGGTGTCAATCTGAAGTGTGAACAAGGCTGGTATGTGATCGCTCTGCTTTCACACAGGGATCGAGACAACAGAACCCCTCAAGATTTTAGCATTTTACCACCGTCAGTGCTGTTTTCCTCAACCAAATGATTTTTGGAGGTGAACTTCATAAAAAAAACATCAGAAAATATGAACTTAGTCTGTATTTTTCCATCTTTTGACTGTCAGTCAGATTCTGTTGAGGTCCTTTCAGTTGACTCTGTCCTGAGTGAAGGACGGGCTTCACAGTTCATCACGCCTGTCCAAATAGTGAAGAATCGTTTGACGATATTCAGCAGTCGTCAGCCAATCACACTGTATTATTTCTCCAAACTGCAATATTAACTTAGTTTCAGCCCTGCTTTACTTAGCATTTTCAGTTTGCCAAACACCTTTGCAGTTTGTCCTGTAAATTTGTCTGGCTGAATCGTTCTATATTTGCTGTAAAGACATTTGGATGTTGAGGTTGCAGCTGTGAAATTAGCTTGTCTGCTTGTATCACCAGTTTCATTATACCAACCCCCGAGTCATCGAGCTTTTACCCGCATATTCTATAGAAATATGTATGGAAATGGTTAAACATCAATTTTTTGCAGTGATAAACGTGGATGCAAAATGATAAGACTGCTTTATGAAAACATTTCGCCTAAAAAAAAAAAAAAAAAGCAAAATGCACAGAAAAATGAAGATGACAGAGCAGAGACACAACTGGGTTCGATTAGCGAAACTAAACGACAACAGAAACAATGTGGTGGAAAACAGCAGAACAGCAATGAGATCCATATATCTGCCTTCAGCCTCGCTACAGTCGCGTATCTTGAAAAGTTCATCTGTTTGGCACACAAACAAATATTTAGTGTTTTGACCTGGAGAAGACTGTAAATGTCACATATGTTTCAATTTTCATTTTGTTTTCAAATGTTTGTATATTTCAGGATGAGAACAATGTGATTCATGATGATTTCATATAAATATAGTTTAGTTGATGGGGTTGATTTTTTTTTAATGACTTGGAGGAGGAAAAGTCCACATATATAGAACAGTCACAATGAAACCTGAAACCGGTGTGGCACAGTAACAGCCTTTTAAAGGAATATTTCACCCATAAACTGCATTTTGTAACATTTATTCATCCTGAGCTCTCATGAATACTCGATGAAATAAGTTTCCCAGACCAAAGTACATTTGTTTAAACATTGCAAATTAAACCATTTCAGAAAAAAAAAAATAGCTATGCACGCCTGGCCTGCACGTTAATCAAATTGAAGACCCGCCTCCAGCTTGTTCATTGGCCAGGAGTCTTACAAAGTCATTGGCTACACTGATGCTTTTAATGGGAAACATTAAAAGCATCAGTGGGACGTACTGAGCATACAGATGGAGAGTCAAGACTGGGATTATGCTGCAGAAAGTAGTTTGAGAATTTGAGAATACATAGTTAATGGGTGAAATATTCCTTTAAAACGAAAATATTGTAAATCCGTTGAGCGGCGCCATTTCAGACGGCCTCTGTGTTTAAAATGCTGCAACTGAATCTGATTGGGAACAATTGTTGCTTAGGCAAGAGTGCCAGTCAAGACACCGCCCATGTGTGACACGTTAACTAGACATGAACTTAAACTGCGTGAGAAAATGAACATATCAGAAAAACTGTGATCGTGGTTATGACAGAGAACAAACAGGCACGAGGTGCAGCGGAAAACCTGCAGCAGCAACAACAAAGTCAAAATGACATCGAGAAGGCTGTTTTTACTTTTACACAGGTGCACTGACTGAAAAAAAACTGAACATTTTCTTCTAATATACATAAACAAGTTAAAAACAAGATTAAAAAAAAGCGAACTAGCTCTCTGGTTAAAGTGAGAAATGGTAAAATTTGAAGTGCATTTTGATGCATCCAAAACAGACCATCGATAATATTTTCTCACAATACAGTTAATGGGCATTCATCTGAAAATTACAATAGCATTAATAGGTGAAAAAGTTATCATATATTGTATTTCATGTTCACTTTCTTTTCAGTAACAAAACAGTTACATTAGCATTAAGCTACACATGCAGCTAGCTCACAAAACTTTCCACCCACTTATTTTTTTGCACTCTTCATATACAGCATATCACGCTCAGATTATAACTAGCATGCACTCGGTCATAAATAGCTTATGATTGGCCCATAATTCTGTATGTCACTCAGTTGGCATAGCAACCAGTAACGCATGGCTTTCTGTGCTTCATGGGAATTTGTCAGAGGATCTGTGACCAGTTGGATTACTTGGCTCAAACTTCCCGTTGTATTAAAGTTATTTGACAGTGAAATAACTGAAAAATTTGCCGTTCAATCTAATCCAAGTGTTGATTTAGCCCTGAATTAATCTTTTTTTTTAACACCTCCCTTATATCAAACATATTGTCAGTATAAATTGTGAACCTTTGCTTGTAAATAGTCCTCATACTTGTATTTACCTTCATGGCAGCTTTAGATTTATATTTTTTATGTGTATGCTTAATCCGCCCTCGCTAATAGCTTGTTTTGCAGCTCAGATCTGTTTTCATGATCTTTATTTTAGATGTAATCGAGACGCTGTTTGGGTATGGAAGTGTTTTATGTCCAGGGTAATTCCCCTCTCAAGCATCTTAAAATGTCGTCACACGTTTTAACAATGTTTATGGTATCTTTAGCCATAGTTTTTTTTTTTTGTATATTAAATCATTTTGGAGCCCATACTTGAACATGTCAAACTGAAAGAGATTGTAATCTTAACGTCTTGATATATGTTTTTTTTCTGTGGTTTGCTTTAAATGAGATTGCGTCACCTCAAAATGACTTAGAGACTGGACTAATTTTTTCACTTTTGTTGGGTGGCAAATGAGTTTTATTAGGATAATTATAGAAGTCCAACATATTTCTGTCAGTTCATATTTAGAGTCGCGATATAGAGCCACCTGATTATGAAAAAGTAAAGTAGCTGCTTCTGAATCGAACTTTTAGTTGATAAAGTTTATGAATTAGTACTTTATCCCTCAGTTTGACCCCTCTTTGTATTTTTATCCAGTTTGTGAGAGGTGACTTCAAAACAAAATAAATACTACAACAGACTAAATGAAACAAAGATCAAATCTCTATAAATATGGACTATTGTTACTCTGCGCTGCAGTCAGATCGTCTTTGTTGTTGGTAGATGAAGAGCGTTTTGGAAACGGCCCGTGTTGTCATGGTGTAAAAGTCGATGGGGGAATCTCAAGATGATTTTGTAAGAAAGTGTGTGTTTCATCTCCTTTAGTCAACGTTTCTTGATTTATTCAAGCATGACTGCTGATAGTGGATATTCATTTATGGTTGTCTAGATTACCTTCCATTCTGGACTTTTTGTTTTTTTTTACCTAAGTGTAACATTTACCTGAATAAAGTGAACCCCAACTGATTTCGACTCACATATTCTTTACTTTTTACTATAGATCAGCACAAAATATTGAGCTTAAGAGTAGAGTAGACATAAACCAGATAATTTAACAAGGTGAGCTGTAATAATGATGTTCATAAACAGTTTTGTTGGCACCGCTGTCTAAAACATGAATTTAAAGAACTTAAATTCCCTTTCATTTGATGATTTTATAATCATACCTGTAGTAAACTTAACATATTTCAAAAAAAACAAACTTTATACTATATTAACCTACATTGAGTTGACTTCTTGTCATTAAAGATAGAAGGAAAGCAGAATGTCGGACTACAGGTGTGTGGATTTTATTTCATTGCCACAATCCCCTCCATAATATCTCTGTTTCCTCTTTAATTCCAACATCCCTCCATCTTTGTTGCCACCACTGGGTGGCACTAATGTCCAGGCGAGAGTCCATAACGATATGAATTGATTACCCTTTACCTGAAGTGTGAGTCAGGCATTACTTCAGTCAGAGGAGGTTTTGCCCTGTAGCCAATGGGAAGTGAGGCGCACCAGCGGATGCAGCGGCGGGATGACGCACGGTTTTATGTTCCAAACAGACGACCGAGAGGCACGTGGAAATCCCCCCTTTGTGGTTGACTTGAATTCCAGGCCAGGGTTTGACTAAACCAGCCTGGAGATATTGACACACAGACACACACACACACACTGAAATGTGAATGCACACACACACCAAAAAGAGAGATAGGTCTAGAAGTTGCCCTGCGTGCCTCAGTGGAAAGAGTGTGACGCTTACGCTTGCAGGGTTTGGTTTGATTCCCACTTGAGCAACGTTTATAAAAATGTTTAAAACCTGGATGACATGATGACGTATAAAGGAAAGTTACCGTATCGACTGTGATGAGGAGGAGATAGGAGGCAAAGCGGGAGAACATGCGGAAAAATCTGAAATGTAATGTTTTAATTGATTTTTAATTGATATTTTTAATTGGTGTCCTTGTGTATGGTGGAGTAAAACTCTTAAACAGGCACATTTGCCCAGCTGAGGACTCTCTCCATACTCTGCTATTGAGAAATGTCCAAAGTACCAATAAGCACCTGTTGGGTTGCACCTGTCCAGCTTGACAGTGTCTATAAAGTCTTCAGAACTTGAATCCTCCAATGCAGTTTCACTTGTTACAGGAATTTTCCTGGGAACAAGTATAAATCTGTTGAAACAAGGCAGAATAAGGCAGATCAGCCCACTAGGATCAAGAAAATGACGCTTGAGTCAATAAAATTCTGGAGACAAGTTAGCATTGGAAATAAGTGGGATTATCTCATCCCACTGGCAGATTTTTGACCTTGTTTGAAGAAAGATTTTAACATGGAATATGAGACTAAAAGGCTTGTTAACATGGAGACAGTTTTTACGGTGTGTGACAGGACGCTAAAGTTGACTTTGCGACAGTCTGTGCTTGGCCTCGGACATCTCCGTCTAAGCACGTTCTCTTCCACCTGTGTGCACACGTGTGTGTTTGAAAAAGCTTGTTTGTGCCTCTCAGTGAGTTTGTGCTTGACTTATGAAGCACAGGACGGGACGTTTGTGCGGTATAAAACCATCTTGTGCAGCCATCTGCCGTATTAAATTCCCTGATGCATCCGGTGAGCAGCTTTAACACTGAACATTCACATTGAATCCATTTTACTTTAGGCAGGTATTTAGTACAGCCTACTGGCTCAGAACAGTGAAACTATAATGGCAGGTTGGATTTGCATCTCCTGGAATTACTGGAATCCATCTCGACATGCCATTTGAAACCAGAAAACAAGAAATAAGTAGACAAATCAGCCCCATAATTGTAAGAGACTCCATTCATGCAGACTACACTCTCCATAACACATTATTCAAATCAAAGAGGAACAGTCAGTGATACATGGTTATAGTGGATAGGGAATGTTAAGGATTGACCTCAAGAAAACAAGATAGGTTAAGAGTTCAATTAAGGCCCAGTGGTTATTCAGTTTTCAACATAGTTAAAAGAGCAGAATGTCGTCTCTTACAGTCACAATGAGTTGTTTTGGCAAAGTATTTCTCCTGTTTTGTGATGTTTTCTGGTTTCGAGGGACATGATGGATATTATAGTCTGACTGGAACTGAAACTGTACCTGCGCCTCTAACCGTTTCAGCCATTGCTCAAAGGTTACCTCGTCTCGTCGCTTGTAAGTAACAGTAATTGATCGCCCCTGCTCTTTGGCCTGGGATTATGGATAATGAAGTCTAGTTCGAGTTCAGTGGTACAGTCTCAAAGGGCGAATTTACCCACCTGCTAATACTGAGAAGGATCTATCAACCCTGCCTCCCCCAAGATCTCTGACCAGCCCTGAGAGACTTCCAAGCTGTTTTGAAAGAATGAAAGTCAAGAAAGTCCTGTCCAAGTAGAGATGCTCTTATTTTGCTGAAATTTTACTTAAAATGTCATCCAAGTAGTTTTAGTTACTTCCAAAAGTAATGATCTATTCTATGTAATGCAAAAAAGACGAGGACAAAGTCTGAACTAACTTCTTTTTAAATGGAAACAAAACACAAATAAACTTCTGCTGACACAACAAAATAAAATGTACAAACAAAGTACAGCATGAGCCAGATTTTATATGTTAGAGGTGGGTTCTGTACAGCCCATCTCTTATCTTCACCATCAAACTCAGCCGTTTAATTTGTTACTTCCACTCCCGCCAACATAATGCTAATTATTTCCAGCTTGTTTTACACAATACATTACTCAACGCTTACAAAACCCTCTTTAATCTGCCTCCTCTGCCTCGTGGTCGTAGTGGACGTACTGTAATGGATGAAATCAATAAGAAGTTATGGCTTTCACCTGGATTCACCTGGTCAATCTGTTTTATGGAGACAGCAGATGGTCTTAATGTTTAGTGCACTCAGCGTGTGCAGCCACAGCAGGCTGTAGCCCTGCTAAGAATAAAATTATATAGGAAACACTAAATTCTGGTAGTTTGTTTGTTTATTTATTTATTTGTTTGTTTGTCTATTTATGGGAGGGGGTATGAAAATAGAGCTTGAGATATTGAGTATCTGAAAAAACATTGCTTTTTAACTTTTTTATTCAAAAACATCAGTCTTCTGATTTTCAAAATCCTAAGACCTGCAAAATTGCTCAACTTGTAGGTGCAACAGTCTGCCAGAAGAGGCAGTGAAGGTATGTTAAGATTCCAGTTTAAAGAATGATCAATACACAGTGATGTCCAAGTGAGGTGCTGGTAGTGGCAAAATAACCACTGAAAAGTAAAAGAAACAAAAAAGACATTAAAGAAAACATTGCACTCTCAAAAAAATTACATCATAAAGACGAAGGCGGCTATATTATCCTTAAAATGTCCTGAACATATCCTCAAATGTTTTCCTTTTTTTAGTTCTCATTTCAAATCAAGCTGATTTAAGGATTGAAATCCAAAATAAGGAAATGTGGTTAAATGGACTTTAAAGGTGCTGAGGTTTGATTGATGTGAGAACCGTTTGACTCAACAGACAAAAATGTGGAATGAGCACATAATCTATCATTGGGTTGCTCTGATGGGAACCATGAAGACTCAATCATCAAATCAAATTGAGTTCAAATGAAATCATCAAATTATGCGCTTATCCCATGTTTTTTTTTGTCAGTTTAGTCTAAGGAGTCCTCACATAAACTGACCCTCTGCAATGTTTGCATAGCTCCTTTAATTCAAGTGATGAGGTTTGAGTGAAAATGAAACACATCGTGGTTTACCTGCCATTTATAAAAAAATTAAAGAAAATCTTGTTACACTTGGATAAACAAATCCTCAAACATTTAAAAACTCAAACAGATATAATTGGTGTTTTTGAAAAGCCTGCATGTTCCTGTGTTAGTACGACTACAACTACTGTAGTATCAATTAAGCTACAAATTTCCATTTGATACAATCAGCTGTGTCACAGCCAAGAGTGTTACTCCACACACTCGACTCCAAAGTTCTTGGAAGTGTCAGTACATCAGTCTCGCAGAGCAGCCCTTCTTTTCCATGCATCTGAGGCAGGGATTATGCAATCTCAGCCTGCACTGTTCTCTAAACTGCCTGCAGGGAATGCAAGCACTACTGTCAGACTGACTAAATCACACTCTCTTCTCACAACAGCCCTGCCTGCGTTTCCAGAACAACTCCCCATCTGAGAGTTGAAAGCAGGAGTGACGGGGAAACTAGTTACATTGTGTTTTTTAAAGTGATACTACTTTTGAGAATATTTTTAGCGTGAACTCCAGCTTTGACTTAAATATTATTTGAGACATGAAGAATAATGTAAGTATAGTGAATATAATGAAATCTGGGATTAACAGTCAAACTTGAAGATTTCACTAGACTTTACCTGTCATAGATGCAAGACTTTTATTGAGGACAATGTGTATGGCAGCGTCTCTGCAGGCGTGTAGTATTTTCCCTTTTTTTTCTCACAAGCCCAAGGGGTGTTGAGGTTTCAACACATCTCTGGATCTAGCTTGGGGAAATAGTTTGTGTCACTTCCAAGAATGAGACATGCCTTTAATACATCTGTTAATGTGTTCTCATTAAAATAATGTTGGGTTGGAGAGTGACACATTGTTTGTCATTCACTGAAAATTATAGATCCCTTTTGAAGCTGCGCCAGTGAACTTGACACATTGGCGTCCTCAAGGGGAAGCAAAATACAACTGTCTTTTTGAACGTTTGAAGGACTTCATTACCCAAAAATGTTCCTGCAGTAGATTTAGCCATTGGTGGTGAGTCTGGCTGTTTCTGGATGGAGGGTTTGTTGTTGCTGGTTTGGCTAGAGACACACCAAACCAACCTCAAAGAACTAGCATCAATCGAGGCCGATGGTCAGATCGCTATGACAAATTTGTCGGAATAATCAAAATCCGCAGATAATCTAAAGCCGAAAAATGAGTAGTGTCTTCTCTCTCTTGACAGGATCTTTCACTTGCTTTGCTCATTTACATTTTTCTTCTTAGTCTGAACAGCCCAAGTGGATCAGACTTCTCTCTCACTGATGCCGTCTGTTGCCAGTTCACTGTACTGAATCAGCAGGTTGGTCACTGATGAGGTCTGACGAGGGCCAATGGTGCGAGACATACTGTACCAACTACAGGCAATTGTCAGTCACGGACACTGAGCAATAGCTGATGGAAGCCTGTTGATTTTGGTGACCTCACTTTCCTCCTGCGCCACCCTGAGGCCAAACATTTGACTTGTTCACAACATATCTCTAAATGTACTGGACAGATTGCCAGATAATTTGCTGAGTATACTCTCATGCTTCCCAGGAAATGAACCCTGTCAGTTTGGTGACAGCATCAACTTCCCTGTAGCTCCATCCTGAAGCCAAAATGTACAACTTATCTCACAATCTCTTGTGTAGATTGACATGATATTTGGATAGCAAATTTGACACTTTGGTGTGTCACTTGAACACAAGATAGCACTAAATCTAATGAGTGGATTGCTGTGATATTTGGGGAGTGCATTCATACTCCCCAAAGGAAGATTCATCTTGATTTTGATAACCCTGTTACCTTTGTCTGCCACCCTTGGGCCAACATTTGATCGCCATGAAATTTGGAAATTATATTCATGCTACCTAGAGGATGAACCCTGTCAACCTTGGTGACCTCAAGACATTTTCTCAAGCACCAACCTCAGGCTAAAATGTGCAATCCCCATTCTCCCACTGCTTACATTCCCCTGACGTGCACCAAACCAGTGGAACACCAGTGGCAGAGGATCCATGCTTGTTACATCAAATTCTTGCCTCGTGCAACTTTACAGTTGTTCCTGCCAAGAGCTCAAAATCTGTCTTACAGGCATATTTTAACATGCACACATTGCTGGCCATATCTGTTTCCTTGCATAGTTTGTAGTTAGCATGTTAAAATAAAACTGCTATCACTGTGCACACCCCACTTCCTTGCCGTGACGATCGTTTTGACCTTTGCTTTGAGGAAATAAGAGCGTTTGTGCTTGATGTGACAGGTTGGCACATCACCTGGATACAAGCAAATAAACGAGCAAGGGGAAAAAATATCAAGGGAACATTTCAGGCATTCACAGAGAGCTTTCAGAATGGAACTGGAACAATGACTTCGCCCCAGGGGAAAAAGTGATCATGCTGGTATGTTTATATTAGACGGAAAGGAAGCCATCATTGTCATCATCGGTGATTTTCTCTTTCACAGCACAATTTTGACAGTTGACTGTATCTTAATAACAATTCCTTCTATGTATGAGTCGAATGTCACAGATGATGCGCTTATGTAAACATTTTTCTTCGCCTAAAAAAAGACCTAGTTTACTTTTCTTATCGGTATTTGTGAACTCTGTCACTATACTATGAACTGTGCGAATAGTACTTTTTTTTATTGTTTTCTTCCAAATGTTGCCTGTCATGAATAATGTGAATAGAGCTATTTTGACTGTTCCATTTACTCTGCATATGTCAGTGTTCTCACCTCCACATGAAATCCTTCCAATGTGTCAGACAATTTTTATCCCTTATTCTCTCTTCTTTTTTTTTTTTTTTTGCTGAAGTCTGCTCTTGGCAGTGGGAATATGTGGGGAATGGGGGGAAGAAGTGCTGTTCATTCAAGGATTGGGAACAGTTCAGTGAAACAGACATCGGGGGAAGTAATTGTCTAAATTAGAGGAAGAGGTGGGGGAGTTCATCATCTATCTTCCCGTAAGCAAACTCTGGCCCAGTAAAACACAGCCCAGTTGGTACGGCAATAGGACATGCGGTTATTAATACAGAAGAGGGAGGTGCGCTCACCTCGACAAGCGCCAACACGCGAGCGCATTACCTCTACGGCTGGCTATGGCAAAGATGTGAGCTGCATTCCTCTGCCCACAAAACTCAGAGCTTTTTTCCCCGAACGTACAAGAGAGGCATTTGGGAAAGTTACTAGGCTCAGATATGGGGGAGTTTTAGGGCTCGAGTGTTGTGGAAGGGGACTCACCTAGGCTTTGTTTCACAGCCTTATCTCCCACACATTTGTCAGAGATTATACTGGTGTCATTGTTCTGGAAAAGAGCCCTTCATGTTCTATCAGCCATGTACCTAAATGTTGGCAGGGAGCATTACACTCCCTCAAATTCGTTGCCTAGAAAGGTGTTTGACAAACATGTTGACTTTCTGAACTTCTATTGGTCTTTCTAAGAAGTCATTTAGCTGAGCAGACTCTGACAATACAGTGAAAGCCTGAAATAGTCCCAGAGATTATGAGTAGTGGTAAAAAATAGCATTATATGGCATGGTTTATTTGTCTGAGGACAATATGGTATCCCAAAAATATCCAGTGACTGGCCATATGGCACAATCTAATGTTTGCTTTTACAAATTTCTGACATGTAATCTCTATCACAAAAGTAATGATGGCCACTATGATGTCAGGTTAAGTAATTTTACATAATAAAGAGCCACTAGGAGAAGTGTTATCCTAACTGTGCTCAGCATGTGGCTCCCTGGAACAAGAAACTCCTGTGTGCTGTTTTTCTAATGCTAATAACTACGTAAGAATTTACGAAGTGAATTTACGACACATCTAGAAACTAATACATCTGAAACTTTCACTAATTGAGAAGAAAATGAACTTACTTTAACCTCACTACTGTTAATGTCTGTACTATTTATTATTACCTTGTGTGGTTTGCATAACTTTGCACTAACGATGTCAGCACAAGTCTGTGCACAATGCGACTTAAGCCGCAGTAACTATGGCAGCCCTCACTTATTCCATGCATTTCCATCTTATCATAGTATGTTATTATGTTGTTCAACTTGTCCAAAGCAATTCTTGTACATTTCTTCTGTGCTTGGCAATAATGTAATTCTGAATTCAGGATAACATACAGTGATAAGCAGTGATCTAGTGAAAGGTAAACCCACTCAAATCACTCTACATGGCTTTTATTTGTAAAATTTAGTTTACCCACCATTTTATCAAACTTATATAAAACCTTTGGTCACAAATTTCCCAGCATCCACATGGAGGTCCAATAGAGATTTGGCTGAGTACAGAAGAATGTCTGTAATATATAACAATGAGGCTAGAAAAAGAGAGGTATCTTAAATATATTATTGTGATATGGTTGTAGGTCAAGTTTAATATTATAAACAAAAGCAGTTGGTCCAAAAAAGGAGAACTGTTCCTAAATATAGCTTACTGTGATGCAATAAACACGACTGTATTAAGCATGGCAGCTCCCAGAAATGGCATCATTCAAAACTCCTAATCGATCCCACAATGCAAAGCATCTAACACATCCTCTTTTGCAGCTTGCAAGCGTTGGCACTAAGTATTCATGTCTGTTGGGACAGCCAAGTCGTACGTTTAGAAACACAATCAGCAGTTCACAGTCAGTGTTGCCTGAGAGCTGAGGACCTCCAATATGGCCGACAGAGGCTGAGTATACATAATTATGGGGTGTAAGTATAAAACAGACAAGTTCCAAAAAAATATTTTTTTATCTAAATCATAACAAATATTCTAATTTCATACTGGCTTCTGTTTTTGTGGTGATCAGTGAGGTTTATTGTTAGCCGACCTTTTCTTTGCTGATCCCTACCCACCCCAAAAAAGAAGCTTCATCCTCCTCTCTCCCAGATCAGTCTAGAAGCCTTAGGCAGCAGGTTTATTAGATATTTGACAAACATGCCTCAGTCAAACCAATGGGGTTTGACAAGGTAATTTGTCAGTCCCCAACACTTCAAAAAAAGGATATCTGTAATGACTGCAGCCCCCAAGCTCTGCAAGGAAGTTATGCACCTCCCATGTT
>OMLF01042782.1:0-17669 GCA_900302615.1 Holocentrus rufus | reverse complement strand
CTCTTCCCCTCCTTTTTTTTTTTTTTTGCATTTCTCTTGTGTTGATCTATTTGGCTGCTTCTCAGGGATCTGACATCAACTGGTCAATTTGGTGGCACCAGTCACAGCAGCGCGGAGCTTCCAAGCACCAAAATGTATGACTTTTAAACAGAATAGAGCTATAATTTTAATAGTGGCATTTTGGAAGGCGACCATGTTGGTATGGCATGCAAAAAATTGAAAGTGCAGCTGGCCATTTGAATTCACTTGGAAGGACAGAATAGGACTGAGGCCAGACAGAAGTGGGGAGGGTGGAGAGAGGCGGCAATGGGGAGCTAATAATTTTGATCCCAACAGCAGCCACTTATAATGCCCTTGTATCAAATGCGGCTCTATTATTACAACATAGGGAAAACATGAGGATGAGGCTTATATGCTAATGAAACACGATGAGCTCACAAGAAGGTATTGTTAAAAAAGTATGTGGCAAACCAGCAGCTGACCAAACTGGGAGGGCAAAAATAGCCCGCCTGTATGCGGCTCCCAGCACGCTCATTGATTTACTGGGAGTGGGGCGAGGTGAGCCAAATCCATTGTCTGGAGGAGCAGCTCCACACCTGTTCAAAACCGTGCTTTATTATTCTTAAAAATAGACCCTCGCGCTCTCTCCCCGAGTTCAGCCCACTGACAGTGTTTTTTTATGACCCTCTGATTTATTAGCGCGTGGAAAGCTGTGGTACAAGACTGTTGTGCCCAATCACACTCTGACGTGTAGCTGATATATATAGGACCTTATGACTCCATTGTCCTCTTGCATCCATCCCTCTAACCTTCACATTGACCTCTTAACACACATACTTGCTTCCTGGGGAGTTTGTTTCACATGAAGCCATCATTTAAGGCCTGAAGCAGGTGGATTGGTTTTGGATCGTTTTTTTGGGCAAATGTTGCAGATAATTTATCATAACTGATGTTGTTATGCTCAGATTGCAGGGACAGGTTTGTACACATATTGCGCTACATGTTTTGTTGTAGCGCTTGCCAAATACTCAATCTCAACAAGTTGTTTTATTCCAGCAACAATGCGTCTTATTTTCCTTAAAAAAAATCAACATGAAAACACAATTGACAGCCAGGCAGCATGCTGTAATTTTCCTCGCTTCCAAAGCATATCAACTTGTTTTGCGTATTGTCTGGAATCAATTATCATTTTCTTGATGCTAATGGAGGGATCTGTCATATTCTGCCTTTTATATCATCACTGCATTGGAATCAAAAGGAGTTGCCTCATCCCATAGACAGACTGTTTCACTGTAGGAGACAAATGAGATTTTAAGTGATGCATCTCAGTCTAAATCACTTGTTAAGATGGCCGTTTTTTGCAGCGCACCATCGCAAAGCCTTTGAGCACCTGGTAAATTGTTTATGTGTGCACTAATCCGAGCCAAAATCATATGCATAGCATTAGACACATCAGTCCGGCCCTGAAGAATTTGTGCAGACCCAATAGTTCGGCTGCCCGTAGCTCTGATCAGTGCCAAAGAGGAAATGGCTGAGGATTAGGCCTGGAGCTGTTTAAAGCTAGCAGTGCCCGTGATGGAAGCATTTCAAATTCTAGCCTCACAATATGTAGCCAAGGCTTTTTTTTTATTCTTTTTTTAAAGCTTTAGTTCTTCATCTGTTTGCACAAATGATAAAGAAAAACTGAAAAGAAAGGACAAAGAAAAGAAATACAAACTGTCAGGCTGAGACAAAGAAATCCCAGGGGGTTATGAAAGCATCTCCAGAGATATAAATCACATCAACAAGGGAAAACACTGTACAAAAAAAATAACAAAATGCATCAATACTAAAATAAATTAGGACAACCCTGATAAAGATAATGAGCCTGATCTTCATAGGAATGTTGAGAGAGTTGGAGGGATTTTGTGTGTGTGTTTCTGTTAGCGTTTGTGTGTCAGCTGCAGTAGGAGCTGCATCAAACGTCTCTTATCTCCAAACATTGAAATTCATTAAAAATGGATGCTGTTATCACGAGTGGTGATTTGCATTTGATGCATGATCTTTTTTCCCCCCTCTTTTGATACACAGGTAATTGTAATCCAAGATGGCTGATGAAGAAGTCGAGGTCGAGGAGGTGCAGTAAGTGCCATCACTACATCTTCGAGGCGTTTCATAGAGCGCCTCACTTAAATCAACCAATAAATCAAGTCGACCGCATTGAACTGATTTACACTGAAAGCCCATGTCTTTTCTTTTGTTCTTTTCTTCTCAGGGAGGAAGGTAGGATACGACTTTCTGAGCGCAGTATTCGCTTTTTGGGAAAGAAAATGTCACTTTTAAGCTTCCATTGCTAGACTTAGCTGACCTGATTATGTCTACTCAGAGGTAGAAACCCAAGAAGAGGAAGGTAAAGGCTTCTGCATGGCCTCATATGTGTATCAGCTAGTTTCCTGAGTGTCTAGTGCTATTACAGTGTCTGCTGGAAAAAAAAAAGCCACAGCGAGTTCAGGTTGCTTTCTTTTCCGAAGTTAACTCTTCATTTGTCACCATTTATTCATCATTTCATGTAGAGCTGCCTAGCGTTTTAGAAGAGAAGTGTGGCTTATGTGTGCTTGATTTCAGCATATCTCTGTTGTCGTGGAAAAAACATTTTTGTTTTGTTGTAGTTTTTTGTAGAAATGTATTTTCATTGGGCAACAGCAGCGTATGCTCGGCCATCAGTATTACAGATGCATTCAGATCCATTTTCATCTTAATTCCATTTTCATCATCATTACGTGACGTTTCATCATCTCACCTGTCTCATATTTAGTAATCTGATCGTTTTCCTCCATGCGCTCCATACATTCCACTTCTCTGACAAAAGTGTTGTATGGAAAGTTGCATGGAAGGGCCATGCTGTATAATCTGCAGTCACAATTTGATTCATTCTGGTCAAATTTGACTTCTGACTTACAGCCTTTATGTTGCATTTTGTGTCTTGTTATGCTATTTTTCTGCTATTTGGTCAAACAAACATTATGTTGGGACAAAGTCTCTATAAACTATGGATAAAAATTGTTTGCAACGATTGAAACTGCGGTAATACTTAAACTTTTACAAAGAAGTCAAACTTTTGTTTTAAAAAAAATGCAAAAGATATTGATAATTTGCTTTAAAATCTGATATTTCATGTAGCTCACAATTAGATTTTGATATTGCAGACATTCTCTATTTTACTCCACACTTTAAGACCTAATGTGAGACACCAGCACTGGTTTCAGTTCATCTCTAGTGACAGTATCACAGTACTAACAGTGTTTGACCAAATAGCAGCCTCAAGCTGTTTGCCCCGGGCCTCATTGATCCACTAATCCATCTTTTGTTCACTCAGTCACGGAGACAGCAGTAGAACAAGGTAAATGTTAATGTGACTTCCTTCTTGTCTTTGAGTAACAGTGTCATTGACATGTGTTTTTTTATTTATTAATTTGTTTATTTTTTCTTATTCCATGCACGTGTGGCAAAAATGTCATGAATACTGGCTATTGCACCACATTTTGTCTTTTGTCATGTTTTTGGCTGAATTAACCCTTTCCATGTTCTTGTCACATAGAGGAGGCTGAACCTGAAGTAGAAGGTAATGTTTCTCTTTTTGTCCATCATAATTCCATCTGGGTTATCAATTAATGCAATAATACTTGCAATAATAATGTAAAAGAATATATAGAAGCAAAATCACTAGCTAAATAAGATATTTCTAATTATATTTTAAGAAATATTATATTGGCTTGCTCACAGTTCACATTAGATAAATAAAATTCTATGCACTAAACTAGCTTTACTATTGATCTTTTTTGGATTAATAACACATTGACTCACAAAAAACTCTTATGCTTTCATGACAGAGCCCCCAGCTGCAGACCCAGGTAAAAAATGTATTACCTTTCATCAGTTCTCTTAGACTTTAATGTTATACATCAATATTAGCTTTTTTCATTTTCACTATTCATTAATCGCAGATGTATTTGGACTTGCTACACAGCCTTCTGCTGCAGCTTGAGTTAATATTTGAAGAGTTTCATTCCAAAATGAGATATCCTCCATCTGAGGGTTGTGACGTCTCCTCAGACAAAATGACAGCTGGCATGAACGTCAAACTCAGTACTGAACATCATTGAAGTTATTAGCTGTCTTGTTCTATTTACAAATACTTCTATTACTTAGTGACTTTTCAGAGGTTGTAATCATCTGAGTTTATCTAATTATTGAGCAACAAACATTTGTTGTGTTCTTATTTTTCCTGAAAATAAGTGTATAGCATTATGGAATGAAACAAAAAATTTAGCACTATTTACTTTGTATCCTAAATCTAAATATGAAATGGCCTTACTATATATCTAAGTATAACTTTGCAATACACAAGGAAACCATTTTCCTTACTTTATAATGGCCAACAAAAGTTATGTCACATTTAAACATATTACCCTGGTCATATTGTTGCATCCCATTTTCTAATGACAATATGACAGTAAATTTACATAACTAATCAATTTTCATCATTCTTACATGACCAGTGCTGCAGTAGAAATTAATCACATTTTTCTTTACATTTATCCTGTCTTAGGCGTTAGCCATTCATATGCCAATATTATCCCCTAAGTTATCCCCATATGTCAAAAAGGCAATGATTTTACTTTAATGTGTCACACATTGCATATGACGCAAAATGTAAGAATTTGTGTCCTTGATTCCTTGAGTCATTTCAGCTAAAATCATGTTCTTAGCATATTGTAAACTTTAAGGCACATGGGAACCATGTACTGTCAACTAATTCTCTATTTCCTGCATTGATCTTGATCGCTGTCATTGATCAACTGCCTGCTCACATTACGTTTACGAAAGAGCCTGCAGAAGAAGGTAATTGTATCTTAAAACCCTTTCCCTTTTCCCTTTGTCATGCATGGTGTGTCCAAACAGTAAAATACCATCCTGGGTTGTACATCCCAAAATGTTTAATAGTCATTAGTCTGGGCAAGATGATCTTGTGCGAAGACATTTTTAGGTAACTATAATAATCAGTGAGTTTGGATCTCTTGGTCTTCACAACAGAGGCGCCCCAAGCCGCTGAAGGTAATGCTTTCTCTTGCTTTGACTGACAAACCATTATGTGGTGTTGATGTCTTGCTGTGTTCCTATTTGGCGTCGGCTTCACGCTTTAACATTTGGATAATCAGTGTCACACTTTCATTAAAGAACTCCCGCCACAGTCAGAAGGTAACTCAGCTTCTGTGCCTCGAGTTCCTGCTGTTGTGAAGTAAATTAACCATGCCGGGTCTTAATATAGCAAACACATAGAAACTGTGTATTTAATCTTCATGTCAGACTGAAGTGAAATAATATTAGAAGATGATTTGTGTAGCGTTTGTTTCTTCCTGTTTGAAATGACCTGGTGTTACATACTTTCGGGCATTTCAACAATGCGAATGCAGAACAGTGAAGAGAAAACATCTGCATTTAACGCCATGATTCAGCCTGTTGATCCACTAACATTTCTTATGTCCTTGGTTGTAGAGCCTCAACCTGCAGATGAAGGTAACTTATAAGGTTTGCATGGGTGAATACGTCTGCTGACAAGGCCTTGCTATTGAATTTATTCATTTTCAGATGAATGAAACATGAATGCATGTTTTTTTCAGCTGTCCATGGCAGCACTGCTGTATGTGTTTGTCATTTCTAATCCTTAGCATTCCCTGAAATCACAACTAAGTCCCAAAACTTGAATTACCAACCAACTTACAACTAACCGGAAAAAACAAACCATAACCACAACATGCAGACGCCCTGATCAACAAAATAAAAGACATAGTTCTTCAAAAATAACCTCACCAATAGATGGGACACCATGAAGAAACCCCCTATGATTATACTGAATTTCAGCATGTTGTTACACATTAATTTTATGACATCTGTGTTGTACATCATGCATTAAATCCCTGGAGATAATGTGTGATATTATTGTGTAATTGGTGTTATCTGTTGACATTTAATTACTGTCATGGTTGGAAAGCTTCCTATGTACTGTTGGCTGTTTTTGATCATTTTCCCGTAATGTCAGAATACAGAGTCGGAGTCACAGGATACAGCATAATTACATTTGACATACATTTGAGAAAAAAACTCTATAAATTATCTACTGTTCCATTAATGAACAGAACTGTTTGACTTTGATATGTGATTTATGAGATTTACAAGATTTATAATACAGGTAATGCAGTAATAGATCTAGAATATATCTTAGCTTTTGTGAAAATAAATATATAAAATAAATAAATATTCCTATTGATCAATACTAATGATAGACCCTCAAATATATACATGAAAGCATCTGAAAGCATCTCATAATCAGGCCAATACTGAATAATGTCTTCTTTTTTCATGAGAAAGAAAAGACCAAGTGCAAATGTTAGAAATTTCTAAATGAAAAAATCTTCATCTGTCTTTCACACCATTATGAACAATTTTCAGGCTTAAAAAAGTAATCTATCAAAGGTGAAAGGCTGTGAATTAGCATGAAGTAGCAGACTGAATTAACTGCTTATCCATTCTTTTCATAATTACAGATGACTCCAAACCCAAACCAAAGTAAGTCTTTTGTCATTTGAAATTTTCATCAGTTTGCATCAATAAACTAGAAGATGCCATTTGGAGTTGTTATTCTAAACCAGGGACATTTGTGCTCTTTAGGTTTGCTCCGAGTATGGCTGTGCCAAAGATACCCGAGGGAGACAAAGTCGACTTTGATGTGAGTGAAAGTTTCCGGCATCACAGAGACACTACAGTATGAATGTTGTTACAGTGTGCAGAGGAAAGGGTATTTGTGTTTTTTTTACCCTGCAAAAAGCACAAATACCTGATGGCCATGTTCAACACTTTACTCCAAGACAACATATCTCAAACTCTGTGGGTTGGATTGCTCTGAAATCTGGTGAGCAGAATCATGCTCCCTAGAGGATGAACCTCATCATTTTCAGTAACTTCATAACCTTTCCTCTAGTGCCAGTCTCTGACCAAAATGTCAACTTTGCAGACATGATATAACAAAAAGTGATTAGTGGATTGCTATGATATTTGGTGGGTGTGCTCATGCTCCCCAAAGGAAGATTCCTCTTCATTGCAGCAACCCTATGACGTTTCCTCTTGTGCTACCTTCAGGCCAAACTTTTGACTTATACACATCATATCTCTCAATTTTGGTGTAACCATCATCTTTCCACCAGCCACCATTAGGCCCAAATATCAAATTGTGTGTGTGTGTGTGACTCCAGGACATCCACAGGAAACGTCAGGAGAAGGATTTGTCTGAGCTGCAGTCTCTGATCGAGGCCCACTTCATCCAGAGGAAGAAGGACGAGGAAGAGCTCATTGCTCTCGTCCAAAGAATCGTAAGTCCTGCTGGATATCAAGCTAGATCACTAGTCCCCTTTATCCCCTAGCCAACTATCACAGTGTGTGTGTATGTATCTGTGTGTGTGTGCAGGAGAAGCGTCGTGCTGAGAGAGCCGAGCAGCAGAGGATCCGTGCTGAGCAAGAGAAGGAGAGGCAGGCTCGTCTGGCCGTGAGTGTCTTCTAATCATAGCCCTCTTGCAAGTTTGGTGGTTCTCATCCTTTCTGAGATGTGGACCCTGAAAATGAAGTACTCTCTTATCACAACCCTGTGCTGCAGAACGCAAACTTTGACACCAAATGAAGAGCGTTATTTCCCCATCACAGGATATTTTGCTTGATTAATTACTGGGAAAAGCCTAGAGGTTGTTTGTATATTAAAGAGATTTTTCAGATTCAGTAAATAATCCAAGAACCCTGTGACCCTCAGGGGCCTCCCCACCCCCAATTTAAGAGCTCGGTCTCTGGGATACTATTAGGCGTAATGGTTTTCCCCCTGCGATGTGTGAATGCATGTTTCATTCAGCCCACATTCAGCAGTTCAAAGATAACTCGCGGTCTGAATTTGAGACGACTTGGTTGTCTAAGCGTCATGCATACTTCATTACTCTCTGTCACATCCATGGTGCCTTTAAACGCACACTGTATGTGCTGGCACATGATTAAAGCTGCATGAGGCCAAAATTGTTTGGTGGAAATACACGTCTTGCCAGCTTAAATCATGAAGTGGGGCTGCAATAGAAAAGAGCCTCAAAACCCCCACTAATTTAGACCCCACAGTTTTGCACAAAAGAAATTCCTTTGTCAGGTGTGGACATGCTCTGCATCCACAGCAAGAAGTGAATTGAGACTTAAGAAAGAATAACAAAGTGTCTTTCGCAGTGTAATCTGCTCAGATGCCATAAATTTGAAGAAGGTGATCATTAGATTTTTTTCCCCTTTGTCCTTAGGAGAATATCACATGTTGCCTTTCAAAAAAAATACATAGAATAAGATAGAAATTAATTATTGGGTTAAAATAAAAAAATACACATCAGTGCTGTTGGGTAAAAATAATATGCAAAATAAGTTGTTTTTTCTATAATTTGAAATTTACACTTTCATTTATATCCTGAAAAATTATAAGTGACTACCTTTAGACCCTTAAAACCCTATTATCTAATTCTACTATAATACTACAATGCAATGAGATAATCTAGTTATTTTCCTGAAAACGGTACTGTTGCATATATTTGGTATTTGTTCAACAACAGCAGCTGGTGGTACAACACGTTTCTTCATCTTTGACTGAACAGAATTAGTTTCCTCCAAATACATGCTGGGTTTTGATGTCTGTTGAGTGGGCGGGGGAGGTCGGAGGTGAACTGCCGCGTTGTATTATCCAAACTGCAGGAGGAGAAGGAGAGGAAGGAGCAAGAGGAGGCGCGCAAGAAGCACGATGAGGATGCCAAGAAGAAGAAGGCGCTGACAAACATGACTCAGCAGTATGGTGGCGTCCAACAGAGGGTCAGTGATCTCACACACACATTAACACTATTCACCAATTGATGTCAGACAACTGCGGAGGACTGAACGACAGTGTGTGGTATCTTGAATGTCCACTGACTGTTTTGGTTGAGTAATAAAGGTGCTATATGCAGCATTTAACATCAATAAATCATTAGCACGTTACATTTGGGAGATTAGTATAATTACTGTAAATAAACAAGACCACTACAAGACCATTGGCAGCCTCTCCTGGTCTTTGCATTTTACATTCTCTACTATCATGTCAAATTTCACAGGACATCTGCTGGATTGCTTTACGGCACAAAACAGGAAAAGGGCTCCGTTCTTTTGGTGCAAATACGTCTATCTTTCAAAGTATTTTTTGTGCTGACAATCAGTGACATGAGTGATAGAGAGGTGGAGAAATCACTTCCAGCATGTTTACACGCTTCAGTAAAGCAAAACAGAAAACAGATGCATGTAGCACAGCGCCAGGGAGGGAAGGAGGGGAACATCCTCTTTGTGTCAGGAAGCAAAAGGTTTATGAGAAATGTGCTGTTAATTTCAAAAAATGCAAATGCTAGCCATTTATCATGAGATAAAAGCTAACAGTCATGTTGACTATGATCTCATTTGTTTACTGTAATGACACCAAGATGCCACAATTCATTTTACAGTGATTTACTGATGGTAAAAATGCTACAAAGCACCTTTAACGGATGAATGGAAAAGGAAGAATTGGAAATAGGATTAGAGGATCAGATTTTGTCACTTGGTCTGTAAATATAGCCATAACTTTTTTTTTTCCTGGCTTGGTTTTCCTATCCAGCAAGAGGGTAAGAAGGGAGCGAAGAAGCAGACAGAGAGAGAGAAGAAGAGGAAGATTTTGGCGGAGAGGAGGAAGCCTCTTAACATTGATCATCTCAGTGAGGACAAACTGAAGTATGATCCACTATGAACACTTGCACAATGTCTCTAATAGTAATGGTCATTATTCACACTTCTGCAGACAGTATAAGGCCCACTTTCCCAGTCTGATGCACTTCATTTGTTTGTGCAGAACCCCTATTCATATGCCAATACTTGTACTGGAGATTTGTGCACTTTCTACTTGGCCTTGTTAGATTTCTGATTGTGAATTCCTTTTGGATGTTCCTTTAAAAAAAGGGAGAAGGCCAACGAGCTGTGGCAGTGGCTGATGGGGCTGGAGGCTGAGAAGTTTGACCTCAGTGAGAAACTGAAGAGACAGAAATATGACGTAAGTACTTCTGCTCAGGGCATTCATGCGCCTATTGTTACACGAAATGACAAAATTAATAGAAACGATTTTCTTCTATAATAACAGTGATGGTGTGGAATATTCTATATAATCTCTCTTTAGGTTCTCTGATTATAGGAGCAATTTTAGGATGTATTCTAGTATTTCTGGAATATTAAGTGAGTTATATGTATTTTTTTTTTCTGGATATGAATCAAACCCCCCTTTTGTCATCATCAATTTGATACAGCTATGTATTTAGTAACTGAAGCTGTTTTTATATTGATTTTGATTATGAGCCGAAATGATTATGACTGATGAACCACAGTGCTAATTGATTGTTTACAGCCTGCAGCCTCGCCAGAAAAGCCAGAAAACATAAAAGCTGCAATGTAAACTGTATTGTACTTGTCATTGCGAGGCCGTCCTGAGATTGCCCGTCTAAAATTACTGTGGCCTGACTTCCAGATGAATGTACTCCAGACCCGAATCAATGAGCAGCAGAAGTTGTGAGTAACCATTAATGAGGGCTGTCAGCCTGTTGGTTGTTGTGTAGTTTTGCCGTGTCAGAAACCGAGTCCTACAAAAGCCCCGGCAACCGATGAGTGACTGGCTGTCGACTACAAGGTGAAACTGGTGGTGTGTGCTGATGACCAAGCCTTCAGAAACTGGCATGTGGCAGCATTGAATCAATGATTCAAGGGCAGTTGAGTGCTTTTTTAAGAGTCACTTTGGTGGAGTGGAGTTCAGTCAGTATTTTGCGACAAAGAAATCCTCCACTCCGGCACTTAGAAACCAAGGGATTCAAGCATCTAAGCCGTAGTCCAAGAAATTGTGGGGATTTCTTGCTATCGTTGAGATCTGAACCAGAAAATGTCCTTACAACTCCAGGACATCAGTGCAAGTACTGCCATTGTTATTTCTTTTTTTGGTTGTTTTCAGCTTTTCCAGTTGATCCTCGGTGAAGCTGTGCTTTGGTCCGACATCACATTTTACAGGGACGGACGGCGGTCTCTCATCTGTCGTTTCTAGTAGTAGGAGGATGATGAAAGCTAATGATGCAAGCAGACTTGTCGAAATGTAAAGGACGAACATTTGTGAAATTTTGTGGCATTTCTTTAAACGATTTAGTTGAGTATACCTGGTCTGTTCAGTCAGGTGCGTCTGCAGGTGAAATTCTTTGGACCACAGGTGAACGAATCTTTAACCATCTTATGTCCCCGCCCCACTTAGCTCCGCTTTAGGGCTCCAAAAGTCCGCTCTTTGGCTCCGCTGGTGTCCGTCTGTGTCTGTTGCTCCTGTGCTTAGCCAGTCCTCCATGTTATGTGTCCCCCCCAACAGATTAATCAGCTCCTGGCTCGTGTTCAAGACCATCAAAGGTAAGTCACCTGCTCTGAGCCCCACGAGGCTTCTTCTCCCCCGCGCTCGGAGTATCTTTACCTCGCTGAGAGCCGGCGATGCAGTGTGAAGATGTTTTTTTGGAAGGGGGGAACGGCTTCTGGTCGTTTCCTCCCTCATTTAAAGAGCCTCGGGAATTTTGGAGTCTGATCATAATTCACCTCTCTTAGAAAATACGCCAAACACCCCTGCCAAACCTTGAGAGCGCCACGTCTAATCTTTCAAACAGAATTGGGTATTTGATCATAGTTGAGTAGCCCTCACTGCCCCAATCCATGTTCAAGTGCTATCTTTAGTTGCTCAAGCACTCCACCGATAAATAATACTGTTGGGCTTAATTGCTCAATCATATCCAATATTTTCAGATCTTCAAAGTGTGTTGCCTTATGTCTCGTACCCCAAGGCCTTTTAAAGTCACATCATCCCACTTGATAAAAAAGTGGGGGTATGTGATGCAGCCTTCCCTGAGTGAGTGGACTGGACTTCAGAAAAACACACATTCACACAGGCACAAAAAAAAATCTGATTTCTAGCAGCACAGATCTCATCTTCTTATGGCTGAAAAATAAAGAAGCAAAAATCAAAACTCATGGATTCTGATTTTTACCAGCCATCGAAAAGATCATTTCAGTGCTACAGAGAGTTGAAAATCTTTTTTTTTTCTGTGTTCCTGTGTAAATGCCGCCATCCCAGGGCATGCAGTTTGGTATTTTCATCACAAGTTGGCCAGCACGCACTGGTCTTTTTGTACCCTGCTTAATCTTCAACGTTTTACCCATTTCTAATTCATATAGGTAGACTTCCTCATTCATCCCTCCTATTTCAGTCCCTCTCCATCTTCATCCTTCTTTCTACACCCACCCATCCTTCTAGATCGCAGATGTCTGAGAAGATGGCGATGCTGATCAGCAGGCAAATTTGACTTTTGAACTTGGCAAAATAGGGAAGCAGCATGTAAAACGAATAGGGTGACTATCTCACGAAAACAAGGTCACGTTTGACCTCCACAATCTTGTTATTTTGCTGAAATGTTCCTGAGCAAGAGACTGAACCTCTACTGGTTCACACTGTAAGCTGCTCTCTAGGGTGCCAGTTTCACTTTTTAAAATGCAAATCGATCAGCACCGCCATTCTTAGAGCACAACTTCTTGAAAACTGTATTCGGTCGACTGCGTAAGTAAAAGTTCATTCAGAGTTGAAGGCAGAAAGCAAGATGTCTGGGTTGAATCAGATGGTAAGTGTTAATGCTCTACCTTCCTAGCCAAATATTAGGCACATTAAGCTGCAGGTGTATATCAGATCTTATGGGCAATATGCTTAAAGAGAGCACAGAGTCAAAGGTAAGATCGGTGCTGATAGGACATGACCGCAGTTTACCAATCATTTACCATCTGCCATCTCTGTCCTGTGTGAGCTTCTGCGTGGTTTCTCCTCATTTAACAGCATGTCCCTTTGATGTTTTCCCCTCCTTTCAATCCCTCCACGTCAGTTCAGTTTAATCTTTCTTTTCCTACTGTCATTAATGGGCACTACACATAATTATGTACACTGACAAAATGATGCACTTAAAGGCAGATCAGCCCCTAATCTTGATCACATCACACACACAGACATGTAGTGTGTATGAACGGCTCATTTTTTCCCTCACCACAGTTCTTTCAAGTACCTTTTTAGGACAATATGAAATTACAACAACAACATAATATAAAGCATTCAGTACTTTTTTAAAATTAATAATAATGTCAACCCTGACAGCTGAAATTTTCAAGAGCTGGCTTTCTTTCTTACACTGAAATTTGGCAAAGATTGGCACAGGCCCCATTCAGATTTTTGTGTTGAATTCTTGGTATACTGTACGTTTAAAGCAACTACAAGGAGTTGACTGGTTATGACACAGGCTCACTTTAATACTCATGTCTCTATATGACCTACATAAGCAAAGGAGAAAATTGTCTATTTCTGTATAGCTATTCTAAAGGCCTGCCACCGACCAGGTGACAGACAAAACGATTTACAGCTCGCAGACAGGAAGAGCCTATATTTACAATATAGCACTGTAGCATGAGGGAGTGCAAAGATGTTACTAGGACAAAGGGAGGACATTTCTCTTCACTTGATGACATAAGTAAAATTAGACTTGTCTGCTCCCCGACTCATTTTAAAAAAGAGAGTGAAAAGAGTGTGAGCGACTGGTGGTTGTCAAGGAGGCTTGAGATTGAACGCAGAGTGACCGCCGGTGGCAAGAACAAAGCAGATGAATCAAAGAAACAAAATGTTATTTTCTGATTGTTTGATGGCGGTTGAAGTACAAATAGACACGTCCACACTTTGCTGGATTTGGTGGTGAATGCAGTCTTACATGTAACTTAGGTGTATGAATGGTACCAGCATATAGTTTACAAATTTTTGAACCATCACCATATTGCAGTTATTAATCTCACAAACCCTACCTTTTAACATTACCTAACTGTCAGTTAGATACATTACCTCATTGCTATATTAGCTGTTTATAAAAGAAAAATTGTATTGAAAATCTCGTGTAAAAGCGTCTGCTAAGTACCAAATTGTAATTGTAATTGAAAATAAGTTTCGTCTTTCTTTCACTCACTTCCAAAACAAATACACTAGCAAAGATCTTTGTGACAGGAGGCGGTGGTTCTCATGGGAAATGCAGTCTTCATTCATTCATTCATCCTTTTGTCCAAAGGGGCCGCTAAAATCAACACAAACTGAAAGTTCCCTGTAGTTGCTTTAAATTAATAAGATAAAACAAACTTGAATTCTGCGTCAATTAAATTTTTCCAAGCCAAACTGTCACACAAACCGAATCTTAGCTTAAAAACCAAACAAACCATGTAAAAAGTATACTTAGACACACCAACACGTTCATGCACGCAGACAAACATGACAATTTAATATTTTTTGTCTGACTCCACAGTGCCAAAGGCAGAGGCAAGGCCAAGGGCAGGCTGAGATAGAGAGGGACGCCAGCAAGGGCTCGCCAAGAAGATACCTGAGGACTGGAGTCGGTACTGATGTAATTAATGTTCACTCAAACAACGGAGCAGCGTTGCAACAGCAAGCTGTACATGTAAACAATAAAGAGATTCTCGCTTTTGAGTCTGTGTGTTTTCACTTCATGATTGGATTAGATATTTGCATGCAGTTTCCTAGGTGGTGAGGGGAATTTTTAGACGTCTTTCCAACAACTAATACATCTTTTCTCTTATTTCCCACCTATCACTGCTGTGTATTTTTATGCAATGGAGAAAAAATCCAAATCAATGAATTGGCAATAAAATACCTCTATTTATTATTTTGGGAACCATGCACAGACAACACAGTGCACTGTAAATTTCACATATAGGCTTCAATATGTAAACATAATGAAATGATCTGCTGCAGCTTACTGCAGTAGTGCTAATGATATTAACCACACAGTTCAAATAACAGGTCAATAAATAAAGATTCTGATGATACACAGTGCATGGATGGATTTTCTATACAGTACAGTGTGGCGACAACAGTGCACCAAAGTCAAGTGACAGAGTATGTACACAGGACAGAGGACTAACATTGGCTTTGTTCAGGCTGCTGCAAGTAAGCAGCAAACTGCATTTTAATTACCACTCCCTGCTGTAGCATCCAACTTTGACTGGCCTTTTGAGGTTCCATGGTTTACTCGCACACAACAGCTATGCTTAAATGAAAAGGTTACAGATAAAGGGATGAGTATTATTTTTGATTTTATATAACCAGGAGCTGAAACGTTATTTTTTTCAAATGCTTTGTGCAGCTGCCAAAACAGCATCAAAACTCTCATTTCCACTTCACACAAAAGTCCATTTTCATAGTGGTTATCCAAAGCCCGTCAAAGATGAAAAGTACTTTGACTTTAGCTGCACTCAATCAAACTTTCTCAAGAAGCTGTGAATAGCGACTACAATTTCTAAAACCCTACCTTTTAACAATACCTAACTGTCAGTGCACTTTCATATGGACATTACCAAACACATTTGGCGTGGCATTTAAATAGACCTACAAGTTCAATTTTCTTCAGGTAGTAGTGGGCCAATATGAGATCTAAACTCAAGCAGGAACCAAAACCAATTTTCATGATGGGAAATCCGAGCCTTTTTTCAAGTGCGGGCATGATGAGTGCATATTGGATCGAGACACACAGATGGAGCGAGTCCTTTAGGCATGACAAGGAGATAACAGATCAACAGATCAGGCTGAGCTCTCCTTGTTGAGTTTTCACCACAGATGTGTTTCTCTGATCTCGGCTATCACCTGGCTGGCTTTCTGCAATGCCTGTGGACAAGAATTAAAAACACACTGAGCTCTCTGACTGGGAAAAACAACAAACCATCAGGCAGCAATAGACACCGCACAGCAGGGGGTGGAGGGGGGTCCGTTACCTGCAGCATGTCTGCGGCCTCCTTGCGTCGCTGGGCCATGTCCTCCGATTCGGTCAGCAGGTCGTTGAGAAGGCCTGACTTATACAGCTGGCCGACCAGCTCGCTCTGGAGGCTGTCCTTCACGTGGTTGACCAGGAAGTGCATCACTGCCTTGGGCACACTGCGGCGGAGAGAGAGGGAGGGGGATGGAGTGAACAGATGGTGGAAAACAAGGTGGCAGGGTGGCCCAGTGGCTGGGTTGTCCCCCCCAGATGGAGAGGTCTGGGTTTGATCCTCCATGTGTCCAAAAGCTGTCAAGAGTATCCTTGAGGAAGATACTCGACGTTACCCTAACTGCATCATGGCTGATGAAACCCTGCCCCGCTAAGATACAACATGTATCCAAAACATAAACACAAAGTTAAAACCATAGATATATAAAAAGAGCTAGATGGGGGATGCAAGTATGGCCTTTAAAATATTTTTTAAAGTTTGCCTGAACTTAATATATAAGAATTGTCTTTGGTATTCTGATTGCCTAATATACTACATTAAGCAGTATCTTTTATGTGTAAATCCTAAATAGATTCAGTATTATGGCAGGCAATTACAATCAGAAACAAAAGATTGGAGTGCATTTATTAGGCTTTATTTTTTTTAGGTGTTACACGTCAAAACACGTGAACATCTGTATGCATATACAATAGCCCATTTTCACATATAAATAATTGTATGCATGGTATGCATTTAAAAGTCTAGTCTTGTTTTATCTCAAATACACTAATTTGTCTCCGATTGCAGACCTATCTCAGTTCTTCATCATACACAATATTGTAGAAGGGCTATTAATCACGCATTAGACCCTATTAAATCGGTGGGTCTTCATACACTGGTTGAGCCATCATGTGACCACACGAGAGTTAAAGAACTTGACCGACTGGATTACTTTACCTGATCAAGACATGGATAATTTTTATTTGCTTTACGGAAAGAAAAATGGCGTGAAGGCACGGGGTAAGCTGACAACAAATTACGCTAATACATGATGACTGTTTGTGTTTAATTTTAGGTTAGTTAGATGAGGTGAACATGTAATGACATGTTGGCTCATTGTGGGTCTGGTTAGCGCCCCGTAAGGATGTGACTGATGTTACTGTTGTGTTGATTTATCTGGGCTTCACTTTTTGTGCAGATTGTAACGTGGCTGGATTTGCCTTGAAATATTAAATGGGATTTATGAGTGAAGACGAGCACCTCTCCTTGTTGTTAATATCAGCTAGCTAACAGATCGATACTGTTGAGAGCAGCAATCAGCAACTTAGACTTAGAACTCAGCTTCGTCACGTAACGGTAAAGTTACCTAGTTCACTAACTTTTTGTTGTTTTGATTGACCCATATGTAAAAAATTAATCTCTTATCTACTCTACTGACTTGTGTAAAGTGATGCCAGCCTCCCTGGTCTCTTGGATAGTAAACCAAACAGGTGCTGCACTGCCGACAATTACTGTAACGCCTAACTGTTGGGCAGTTACGCGTTACAACTACTAGTAACGAGTTACATACTGTAGTAACGCGTTACTACAGTATGTAACGCGTTACTAGTAACGCTACTAACGTTACTAGTAACGCGTTACTAGTAGTAACTGTTAGTAACGCGTTACTAGTAGTGGTAATACGTTACTGCTAACATTACTAGTAATGTACGTTACCACAGAGG